>DWLO01000011.1:0-38730 GCA_018245335.1 Dalla quadristriga
GACCCACGGCTCGTCAGTCAGGGTCACTAACCAACGCGCCACGGAATCGTCACGAACGTAATATAACGAAAAGCCAATGCACGGCTTCGGGGGCGTTAGTGCTGGGTGCGTTGCAAGCACTGTTCGCCGACGCGGCATCTTAGCAAGGTTAAGGTTGGGCACATAGTAGCAGCCGGCCTGGAGGCCCGTGCGCGGCTGGAGCGCGAGCGAAGGCCGCCGAAGAGCAAACGTTGTGGTTGGCTGGGGTGAAGGTCAAGCTCTCCCTACTGCACCTCGCTGTAGCAATAACGCTGGTGCGCCCACCACGCGCGCCCTCCGTCACCAGTTCAACAAAGCGGTGTTGGGGTTACTCGCGATGTCGCGTAAATCTATTTTTATTCTAAATCAATTTGTTTTATTAATTTATGTAATATTTCATATTCGTTTATTTTGCTTTAAATGTGGTAGGGACAGACAGTTTAGGTAGGTTGGTAGGTTGCATAAATTACTCTATCCGTGTCCATTTTCCTATAGAAATCAAGAACTTGACTAATAATACATTTATAAGACTAAACAACTAATCAATGGCTAATTTCCAAAGCACACTATAGCATCGATGCACATCATGACAGAAATAAATTATAATACTTTAGTGCGCTACTAGAGTATCAAATGTATGATGTATCGCACCCTTACCGATATACTGGCTAAATCACAGAACGTTAGGTGATATTATATAGTGAAAAGAAATTCATCACCCGTGATAAATAATGCAAAGGCATAGGGTTACTGCTGTGAACCTATCGTTGGCTAGAACATATTTTGTAAGCGAACGGTAAATAACCGTGTATCTTTTCATTTCAGTGCATTGCGTTTAGTTACGTTTTGCAGTTATTGGTTCAGTAAATGCTACCTTCTCAACCTATCAATTTACATTGTAAATTCTAAATGTATGCGGGGATAACATAAGTGGAACAAGTCTTGAATGATACAAAGATTCGTTTTTTCATAAAAAGTTTATTTACATAACATACAGAGTAACTGACAGAGTAATAGTAATAAAATTAAACTTAGCAGCGGAAGGATGCGCTCGCCGCGCGGTCTCGCCTGTTCGAGGACATTAAGTTACTAACATAAAAAACAATAATCCAGTTAATGTATAATTCAAATCTAAGTATTCGGTATCCGATTACGTTACAACAAATGAAAAATTTCCTAAGCAATGCAATCAATTATGTCAACTTTGTATAAAAACATCCAATTAATAAAACATTGAGATAGGTGCAGAGTATAATCAACATTTAATAATTCGTTATAACAAGCCATCCTCTCTGCAAACAGACAAACTGACAATATTATCAACAACACATGTTACATCGCGCCCCGGCGAAACGGTAAAATAGCATTTGTATAAGTATTAATTTAATCATCAATTCAAATCATGAGGTGCATAAATCAAAATTCCCTCAAATAAGTGCATACACCAAGTAATATATTTTACAAATTATTATTTTTTTCTGCAACATATTGCTATCATGCAAATCTATATTATATATTTTTTTTACATTAAAATTACTATATATCAGTTCGTAATTAGCTGTCTAAATCTATGTAAAAACTGTAAAAACAATAAGTTTGATATTATACATTATGAAATATAATTATATGTTTTTTTTTATCTTTCCTATTTAAGTATAGCAGGAATTTAGTGTCGGAAGGCGCAGGGGCGCCAGCATAGCAACGGCCTCGGCAGCTGCGGCTGGCGGCGCGATATTCATTTTCAACAACTCGTTAAACTATCTATACCGAATAAATTACAACTTAAACTATTTCATAACGCCGGCAGCGCCCCCGGCCGGTGCTTATAGGGTAATTAAAGTACTCGAGTAAGTGGTGTTTGCAATAAATATAGAACCTAAATTAGTAGGGGTCGGGCGCGCGCTACTGGAGTTACGAAACGACAAGTACTAATCGATTGAATCTAAGCGTAAGGTGTATCTAGTCTCATTCATTTGTAAGGTTCATGTTTAAGGCATGTAAGTGCAGGTAGCGTTACTTATGTTAATATACACTATACATTTTATATTACTCTAACGTTATCCCGTCGCTCGACTCGCCACTGTAGATTTCGTACATTGCACCAGTTCGAACAATTCTCGTTGGTTTGTCTCCAACCGGACGCTATTCTACTGTAAATATAATATGAACGTATGTAATGAATACATGCAACTTTGATATAATAATATCTTGAACAATATTCTGAAACGACCTACAGTTTACTATAAATAACATTGATTATATTACCTTCGGATCTTAGTTGTGGTACTTATCTAGTTACGAATTTGGATTCATGGTAGATTTAAAGCATGTAGTTAAGTTTGTATGTTACACTATACATTCAAATGTTAGTGGTTTAAACATTGTTACTGGAGTTCAAACACACTCGTGCACGATTTAATTATGCACACTGCGCCACTTGAAACATTTCTCGATTTGTTTTATACTAAAGAAACAATTACGATGTAAATATTGTGTAATATATAAATATATTATTTTCGATTACAATCAACAGTAGTATAATAATTTCTCGCTCAATATATTACGACCTACATGATAATAAAAATTATCTACCAATGCAGTGTACTACATTTGGGCAATTGTAAATTGTGTCGGTGTATAACATTTAAATTAGTTTCTTGGATGTTAAGGCATCTAGTTAAATGCTTACGTTATAAATACATTTGGATCTTTTATAGATTTAAGGCATGTTGACTTTTATGTTACATTCTACATTTAAATATTAGTGGTTTAATTTGTTATTGTTACTGGAGTTTAACACACTCGCGCACAATGGAATTTTGCACACTGCGCCACTTCAAACGTGCCGCCGATTCGTTTCATACTAGAGAAACTATTGCTTTAATCATAATATAAATACATATATAAATATATATAATGTATACATGCAAAGTTAATATAATAATTTCTCGCTGAATATATTACGACCTACAGGATAATAAAAAGTCGCGTTCGAAGTCCGCCGGGGGGCTCCCCTCGCGCCGCCGCAGAACAGTACGCTGGGAAGGCCAGTTACTCCTACTTCTATTTGTAAATCATCGTATTATAAATATCATTTTAAAAATATGTAAGGCGCTCCGCATACCCTTATTAGACGACAGAAAAAATACTGAAACGGTTCTGCCGGGCGACGCGGGGGCCGGGGGGGCGGGGGGCCGGCCGGCGCAGCGAACGCACAGCAATGTCAACGCGGCTCCGCTCGGCGGGCCCGGCGAGCGTCACTCAGTATATGAAGATGTAGAATGTGTCGTAGGGCGCGCCCGGCGGGGCGGCGGCGGCGGCGGCGGCGGCGGCGGCGGCGGCGGCGGCCGCGGCGCTGCGCCCGCGTCAGTCCTCGCTGCAGGAGTCCTCGTTGTCGGCCTCCTTGATGTTGGTGAAGAACGACGTCAGCGCCTTGAGCATCACCGCTGCAACACGTCCGTCGTCAGAGTTACAAGCATCGTTATTCGCGGCAGTTCGCCGAGGCGCTCGGATCCAGTTGCCGCATCGCATCATAAACGATTTGTCCACTGTCGCAAGGTCTCGTGCTGGAGCTCGGATAGCTCCGGCCGCTGCGGAGGGCCAGGCGCCTCGGTGAACCAACACATCCGCACTCAGCCTGTCCGTGGTAAGTGACACTGACGTGGACCACACATCGAAAAACCGTTTAAGTTGGGTTTCAACTTGCCAATGTATTATCATTTGCTTTAATTGTAAACCAGAATATCTTGAGGCTGGCCTGGGGGCCCGACAGTCCCGGCACTGGCCCGCGGTCTCGATGGGGAGGCCCATTGTCGGCTCGGTTTATTTACACGTAGACCAGTGACACTAGAGATTACTACAATCCGATTAATACTTATCCGATACAAAATGATAGCCATCAATTCGTTTCAAAATAAATCAGCTCTCTAGGATGTAACTGAAAGTTTATACTAGCTGTTGCCCGTGACCTCGTCCGCGTTAAATTGATAATGTTTTCATTTATTCGAAATCAAAAGTATCCTATGACCATCTAATGACTTCAGTTTGTCTGGAAGAGATCGCTCTTAGCACCGCCTATTGTATACATGTGCTGTTATTTCTTAATTTGTATATTCTGTTCTGGAGTACAATAAAGTGTTTGTATTGTATTTATTGTATGTTCGGAATATTAGTGGATACCACATTTTTTTCTGCTTAATATTTAGCCATGGTTGGAAAGGGTACGGTTTGTTTATTCCATAGAACCCTCTATGTATGATTTCAGCTGTAGAATCATTTAGAAATGAAAACTTTGAAGTCGAACCTATTAATCGAATTGCAATGTCTTGTCACTGGTCTACCGAGACCACGTATCGAAGAAGTGATGTTCTCAACTTATTGACTGTTAAACGTATAGTAAAAGTTTGTTATGCCAAAACCTTGTCTGCCAACGAAACGCAGATTGTGGTCAGACATATTTTTGTGACAAGACCCTGGGACCTCTCAGTGAGTTATTGAAGATACTAGAATCTGTGGTGTACATCAGGATTGAGTACCAACTTTCGCAATAAATATAAAATCATAAAATAATATAATAGTAATCAGAAAGTTATGTAGGTCAAATTCTGGAATATGTAATGTTCATATGAAACGCTCGTGGTCGCGCGGAGTGTCACCGCTAGTGAAAACATTTCATAGACGCTTCTGTACTCTGGAGGGCACGTTTAGCGGTCTGTCCCGGTTGTTAGATAACAGTTAAGCGTGTTGGAGGCCTGAATATGTTCCGAGGCTCGGGGTGGCAACTAACACCTCCACCAATCCGCATTGGAACAGCGTGGTGGAGTACGCTCAAGGCTTCCTCAGTTGTAAAGAGAGAACTGTGGGTCGCAGCGATGCTTATATAGGTGGCACCACAGTCCTGATGTATGGATTGAGGAGCCACCCAGAGCTCGGAAAGTTATGGATAAATATTTTGTGTAAAATATCTGTTATTTAGTAGCAATCGTGTATAGCTGTTGTTACTGCTCAAATTTAGGTTATCTACTGCTGAAACTCAAAAAGATGCAGTGCTTTAATGTGGCTCCTCAAAAAATACTTTGTACCAAGTCATGTCATCATAGATTTTTACTTAATTCAGCTGACATTTACTAGTACAGTACTGTAGTTGTTTGTATTTGTAGTATAAACACTCGGCAATTACTGTGAGAATAATTGGTGGTAAACATATGGAATGTGGCTCCTCAGTGCTGGCGCTTGTCAATCATTTATATGCATATATCTAAATGTAATTATAAACAAGACACTAAAATGTAAGTGTCCTTTTTTTAATTCCATTACGATAAATGCATTTAAATTATTGAAATACGTCATAACTGATTATCCACATAAAATGTGTTGCATCTCCAATTACACTCGGTGAATTTGCAGTAACTGCATCCGAAGAAATGAGAATCCGACCAAAAACTAAACGATACTCTGCCGTTTACTAAAAAGCTGTAAAGTGACATTATTAATATAATCATATCAGAGTGTTTCATCGGCTCTACAATGGTATGAGCTCCCAGGAATTAAAAGATATGAACGCAATAGTCCTCTATCCCACGCGGCGAAGACCGTGGTTTCGTCCGCACCAACTGGATTCGTGGTGGTCCTCCACGAAACGGTTCGCAGTCAAATTTGACAAAATGACACTTTACGGATCTTTAGTAAACGGACGTCAGCATTGTTGGAGCCACATTTTTAGCAGTAACGATTACCATTGATTCACAGATATTTTTCCGAAATATTTATCTGTAACTTCCATTGTTGCGTGGTTCCTCATTCCATATATTAGGACTGGTGCCACTTATATACGCATGAATCTATAGAAATATTTAACAACCAATTCCAGAATTTGTCCTACAATCTTTCTGATGGTCTACTAAGTGATGTTATGAAGTGGCTACTCAAACCAAATGTACACGAATCTGTGTGGTAGGGTCGTTTCAGTTTTCCCGGGGCGGTAACATCATCTTCAAGCCCACTACTTAATGGCACACTCACAATAAGAAATGTGACGCCTAGTCAATCACGCTGGTGAAGTGCGGATTGGGAGACTTCACACGCCCTTGAGAACACTGCAGAACTCAGACATGTAGGTTCCCCTCAGATGTTTTCCTTCACCATTAAAGCAGGTGAGATTTAATTGATTACTTATGCCCCAGGAATAGCCCCACCTGCGACCAACTTCGATCACCCCTATTACCAACTCGAATAACCTAATACTTACTATCAGCCCCATGCCTAGTACTATTAGGAGCACCTACGTTTGCGAGATTACTTTCCGACAAATCCTTGTTTCGTCAAATACTACATTCGTCACATACCTTCTTAGACATATTGACATTTCGCCAAGCTAATTAATAGTTTATTAAATTGTATATAATGCGCAGATAGCAATCAACCCTTATTATTTCAAGGGTATATAGAGGTGCTTCGCTCCGCAAACAGGGCGACTCAGTAAGGTGAAGTACGCATCTTGATTTTTTTCACAGATCGATTAATGGAATCCCAGTGTGTATAATATCATTTCTTACAGTCTGTAAAACGTTTTACTAGGTCTTGTATCTTGCCAGTTAATTTTTACAGCAGATATAGACTAAAAATTATCATCGTAGACCACTATCCTTGGCAAAAATGTGATGTTTTTAACCCGATGTGCACAATTACGGCCAAATGCGGAGCGGAACACCACCACACCATAAAGGATGACAAAATAAACTAAAAAGAAAAAAAATATTTGAGTAGAAAAAAAACATTTTGCAAATAGTCTATCATTTCGTTAGCTGAATTTTTTCGTATCGGTTATAATAGTTATCTGTAAAAAAGCGACTTGACGAAATCTGATTTAGACTAAACAAGGGTTTGACACATGGAGCTGATAACTGCAACATTCCTATTCGAGGCTGTTCTCTATCACAACTACCGACATAACTGTACTAACCGTGTCCGCACGGTCTGCGAGCGACTCAACTTACCCTTGCCCTCTGGTTCCTTCTCCGACACCTCCCACGCGATGAATCCTTCCACCGAAATTATGTATTGTTCATGTAAATATTGGAATATTTCTAATGTTAAGCCTGCAAAGAAAACCGAACTGTGTTAACGCGGTGTTTGTCTGAAATGGGTTATGTGGCTGTATGATGCTCTTGAATATTGAACTCAACATTGCCTCGGCACTCTCGCCATGCACTGCCCTCTTCAAAACTTCACTTCAATGTTGTGTGCCAGTTTGTGCAACTGCATACAAAGTGAAACTCTTGATACATGCCCTTAGGTACCGGCCAACGCGCCAGGTGTTATCTATCGGGTGACATGTTCACTACTAGTATTCGAGATACTTGTATCCATTGTTACAAGGCTACACGGTTTATCGAAACCAATCGGGAGAGTAGACATAGTGTCATAAATCCACCAGCTCCCAGTCCACTGCCTTGTTCGCGTCTCCTCTCAGAATGACAACGGATTACGCTCTAGTCCCCCACGTCAGCCACGTGCGGGATGGCCAACTTCACACGCCTTTGAGAACATCACGGGGAACTCAGACGTGCTTGGTTTCCTCCAATGTTAAAGCAAGCGATATCTTATGAGTCTTGTAATCATTTCACCAGGGAATATCGACGGCGCAGCAGCACAAGCCACTTCACACTTAGCGAGCGAGTCGCCGAGGCGCGCGTCACGTGAGTAGGAATTACATGATGGAGGGTGAACCACTTCCTCGTTCGCAGTGCGAGCGCATGCGTTTTATCTAATCTAGTGTAGATTTCAATGTTAGTGTGTGGGTGTGTTAGTAAATAAGCGATTTGTAGACTCCGATCCCAGGCTAAGATGCAGGAAGCATTGATGTTTGTTAGATTGTGAAGACAAGCGAAAAGCTTTGATTAATTGATTTTCATGTATTAGGAGGAAAGAGAAACGAAGGAAACTACTTGATTGAAACTGGGTTGTTTTTATGAGGCCGAGTAACGTTGAATTGCTTTGAAACTTCCATAGGGGGGATTATCCGTAACATACTTATTTTAATATTTAATTTAATAATTATTTCTTCAATACCTAATTTTTGAATCATTTAGAAGTAATTTAATAGTCTCTCAACCAGGATAACTTACATATACAGGTAAAATGGTTCAAATGGGCGCGAACGGATAAATGCCATAAAAGTACCAACAGAGAATAGTGATAAATATGCCCTTAATTTTCATACTATTGCTTTCGTACTCAATATAATTTACAAATAAAATACTTACATACCGCCCAGGATTCATTTCACAATTGTCATGGGGGACTGAACGCATGGCAAGGCTCACGAAATGTGGGGTCTTTTGGATTGCTACTGGCTTTATGTTGACAGAGGATATGAACAATTCCATCATCAAAAAGAACGAAAGAAAGAAACAGCAACGCAAGCAGACTGGAATCAGACGGTTCCACAAAAAGCGAAATAGACTTAATTCTGGCGGGTAAACGGCCAAATATTTAAGGATGTCTCTGTTATCAGCAGGTTGAAAACCAGTATCCCCACATCACCGAATGGTCAGAGGCACCTTAAATATCGATTAAAGCCCGAACGGTATCGCCTGATGAAATCTACGCTCCGCCCAACACCTGTCCAGACCCAGAGCCCATGAGATATTTCAGCTCGAGCTACATAATCCTTTTGCGTGCCTATAACCTAGCGAATCCGTGGACGAAACGAACACCAGGTTTGTAACAACTGTCCACGAGGTGGGGTCTAGAACGTGTAGACTCTAGACCGTCTTTAAGACCACCAGATCAAATTGTCTCCGAACGCATCTCTGTCTTATGAAGAAAAGGCGAGAATTATGCGTCCAAGTCCAGTCCAGTCCAATCTCTATTCTCTCAACGGCTCGAGGCAGATATCTCATTGTACAGAAGATGCGATTGGCGTTCACGCAACACCAAACGCGTCAAAAACATAATTGAACAGAAAAAAGGCTCCAAGTTGTTCGCCTGGGCTCTGTGCCCGGGAAAAGGCAGCGTATGAGGCTAAAGACCGAGTCTGGCACCATAAGTCTCGGAAAAAGACATATTGAGAAATATGTACACCTCATGAGCGACAAGCGACGTTACCCTGACCGAGATTAGAGATGCTCTGAAACAGCTGAAGAACAAGACACCGGGCGATGAGGGAATCACAGCCGAGCTGCTAAGAGCTGGCGGGAAATCTGTCCTAGTGGTGCTCCAAAAGTTGCTCGGTTCTGTCATCAATAGCGGAACTACCCCAGAGGTGGGGCGCAGAAGCGTGGAGATACTATTCTTCCAGAAGATAAACCCTAAACCTTTGAAGAAATAAAGGCTCATATTGCGCTCCTGAGCCACGTTTACAACGTGTTTTTGAGGATCCTCATCAATATCATTGCGCGCAGGCACGACCACTTCCAGCCTTCCGAACGGCCTGGTGGATGGATGAATGAAATAATTTATAATGTATAACGTTTAATATTACATTCCAGAAATGGATACTTATTAGCTTATTATTGACTGGTCATACTGAATTTTTCAGTATTTCCGTCCATGCCCATTTGAAAACATCGCCTGTATAGTAATAAATTTGTTTTAGCGAGTCAGTCCATTTTTCTGATAGGTCGGATAGTACGCGATACACTGATGTAATTCGATCATACATTGTTTGGAAGTATTTAATAATGGTACAAAATCGATAACTCGTAAAAAAACAAGATAAGAGTCATAAATGGGCTATAATCAGTGCAGAGCTGAGAACGCTGAAGTTAGAGAGTTGAAATATTGACCGGTCTCTTTTATAACGTAGACATCCACCAATAAAGGATAATTACATCCCTAACATGATTAAATAGGGAGTTTATTTTTGTATGGGAAAAACATATTAAGCGCGAGCGAAGTTGCGGCGAACAATAATAAAATTGTAAGTCGTTACATCTAATACATTAGTTACTTGGGTTGACGGACTTGTATAAGTAATAAAATATTAATCCACAGTTATTACAATTTATGTATTGAAATGGTAATGAAAACGAAAATATTGCCGCTAACATTTATGCTTTATTTCATTGCAATAAGTACACTCAATCAGAATACCCATAAAAAAACTTCTTTAGAAACACGGAATGGCAATAGATGGCGCTGATTGTATTAAAGTTGTCACATAATAATAGGTCTGTTTTGACATTATGTCACTAGAGATGTTACTAAACAAATCTATAACCGATTTTTAAGACAGATCTATTCAAAATTGTATAATTTTGTAATCGTTTACACTATTACGTTCTTCACAGAACGTTTTATTTAAAGTATATGGAGTTAACAAGGGTAATCTGTAGTAATAGTAAAGTTACGTAGAAAAAAAAAGAACAAATTATTTAATTATACACATATTAATTCATTCTCTAAAGTTGAATTCATTAACCAATATTATTTTTTTATTATGATTTATGTATTACAAAAATATATCATTGGTACCGATCGGTCAGTTTCGATTATTGGAATGTTGATCTATTTTGGTTGATTCAGAAGGGTTCCAAGCCGCCACAGTCCTCGGTCTGGCCGACAAAAACCGACAGATACAACTTAACAAATCAAACTAATTGCTCTTGGTAACAAATAACTTCATAATTATTTGTCTAAAAGTAGCAGACTTTCAAACTTCTGTTACTACGTTCATACAAAGTTAGTTTATGATCATGAACGAGAAACGTCAAAAATAGCGTATTGTTTTGTGACAACTATAAATGATGCAATACTTTTGGTATCTTAACCAGCGACCAAAAAAAACATAGTAATTCCCGCACAAAAATTACCCCACGAAAAGTGAACCGAAATGGGTGGAGCCTAAAAATTGGAAGACGCGCGTTTTCAGTCAATAATTGTTGTTCAAGCTACGTTGTCAGTACTGTCACTAATTTTCCAACATTTAAGAAGATTGAAATTAATATGCCGAATTCGTCAAGTGAAATGTTCAGTAGTATTCGATATTCACAATAACAACACTAGAATCACATTTCACAAGTAGTTACTCATTGCGGTTTTCGTTTAATATCCCCTAATGAATAGTCATGTTGACGGAACGTAGCTGGTGTAAGGTTGTAAGCGACCTATGCGGAAATAATTAATCGAACCAAAATCGGTATATACAGTCGACTTATGAACATAATTTTTATTGCAGTTATGTTATAGTATTAGAAACGAATTTCCAATCTGCAAGTGTATGTCCCGTACCGCCTGATAGATGTGTGATGTGTGGACAAAATTAGCGCAGATTTTGTTTGAAGAAATGTGCTTTAATGTTTTGTTCCGTTCACTGCATTTAACCCGTGGTCTTAAAATGCCCTCGAAACCCTATATCGCTTCGGGCGCCCACTATAGTAAATGTACGTCTGAAATTATTCCTACCTTAAAAATCCTCCATTTTCATAACAAACACACATCTGACGGACCTGGCGCTGGTGCACCGTTCAATAAGGAAACTTCCTAACAGCATCCCATTTGATAGGTACGAAAACTAAGCCACAATTATCAGGACAAGTATCCACCAGTGAGCCAATCTTGTTTTCGGCCGACTCCACATATAGCTTATTTGAACATCTCTACTCACGACTGACATACTTTATTATAAATATTAACATGAGATAGCTTTAAGAGTTCAATTCTATTCGCCAATGTTTCGCAAACATGTTTTCTTAACTTCCCAATACGCCAACTGTTTATTACTCCGAGTATAGTCTGTCAATTAAATATGTTTACCTGGCTTTCGCAGTGAATTCGTCAAATACAAATTTAGTATTTTATGTAACGTATTTCATAGACAGGCCATATTTTCATAGGGACCTGCTTCACAATGTGACATGAGAATATTTAAAAAATATTGTTTGCATTGTAACAATATTTTTGGAATATTCTTCTTTGTGCCTTTGAACAGCTTTGACTTTGTTTTTTAATGATTTCCTAGACCATGATACACGTACACGATGACAATTACACCGATATTCGGCCATTGTGAAGCAGAGCCGCAGCATGTTAGTAACACTAGGACACAAGGTGGCGTTATTGCCGTAAGGGCAGCTACGCCAGTACTATAAATCGTACATTGCTAGTTCAGGAAGCTCTTCAAGTAACCTCCTGATGTAATTATAGGTAGCTGCCTTTACTGCAGTCAAGGACAAAGGAAAAAGATGTAATTATCAAAATGATTACTTTATTTTTTTGGTTAACTTTTTATGTATCATGTTAGTACGCAACGATTTAACTATCATACAACTACATTATGTACAATTGTACCCACTAAAGGGGTTGTTCATTTTGGATAGAGTAATACAAAATTGAGTGGCGTGTAACGAGGAACTCTAGATTAATACAAGGGTTTAAAGTTAAACATTGAAAGAATCCAAAATAAACAGGATTTATTACAGAATGTAGAATAATTAATTTAGCGAAATGAGTTGTTAGCAATTAAAGTGCAGGTGATAAATAACATAAATTTTGTCAAGCTGTGTAAATAGCATGAGTGACATGAGTTGAGATGGCGTTTTGAGTCTGTGGCTAGCATTAAAGGGAAGGATAAATTGCAAAAATGGAATTGACTGGTCATCTGCAAAGTAAACGGAATGTGGGTTAAGGCACTAGGCCGAGCTCCCATGCCACAATCGGTGCCCCATACAACACAATGTTAAAATGGAAAACAAAAATAGAATTTTCTTTATTATTATAACAATGTATAGTGATAACGGCAACAAACAACGAGTACGTGTAACGGTGTGTAAACGCGCATGAAGTAAAACTTTAATGGTATTGATTACAAAAATAACATATCCCAACCAAAACCATTGGGTGGCTACCTACTGGCCCCTGGACCTGAGCGGATAGCGTGCGTTGGACTTTATACAAGTTTTACTCCTCTCCTTTTACAATAAATACTTACTAACAAAAAGCGATTAACCGTTTTAACAAACTGAAATTCATAGAACTAATTAAAATATTCATTAATGTTATAAAAAACAACAAATCCCGCCATCTAATAGCATAACACTCGAGCTTAAAAACAAATAATTGATGTTCAAATCGCGTAGTTTCTAACTAAGTTGGATATATGCCCGTTGCATGTGCGTATAGCGTACACGTGCATGGCGATCTTCTGCGAATTGCTGCGCTCGGGATACCATATCGTCGATGGCTCGATCAGATGTGGTTAAACAATCAGTTCGGGCTTCCCTTCCGTAACGAGCCTCACCAATTTCCCCCTTACCCCCCCCCCCCTTAAAGTTTTACTTCAATATAGAATAACGATTAACTAATCAATTACATTTAGTGTTCCACTTATGTTAAGGTGTTTAATAAGGTACCATCTTGTACCATGGGAGTTCAGGCAATAATTAATTACTATAGAGAACATGTTAAATTTTAGCTAAATATTTTAACTAAGCTCAAATTTAACTCTAAAAAACAATTGTAATTTGACACTACTTCAAACATGAACAAGCTCTAATGTATAACGAGACTGCCCGCGGCGCCGTGTTATATGACAGAATTATATTAATGTGCGTGAAATAAGGGGATAGTCGAAATAGGACCTATCGCAAAATGACATTAGTCGTAAAAGCACCTATTTATTACCTTACTGAAAATGCCCAAATGGGGCAATACCCTTATCAACGTATCCGTCCATCCGTCCATCCATCCATCAGCCTATAGAGGTCCACTGCTGGACAAAGGCCTCTTCTAATCGACATCACGATAAGAAATATTTAAAAAATAAATGCTTGCATTTTGTCGTTTAATGTCTTCAATTAGACTAACAATATTTATAATCACTGAAAATTAAGTATTACTGAAACGTACTAATTTTCCTTTCTATAATCATTGTTGATTAATAGAATGAGACTTTTCTAAATGAAGGTTTATACCGAACAGGTATTTTTATGAATAAGTCATTCAGTGAATAATCCTTTTAAGGATAAGTCATTCGGCGCGTAGGCTTTTTAAAGAATAGGTTAGTCAGGATACATGACTTACTTTTAGGAGTATTCAGCTTGCGAATAGGTCCTATATCGACTAACTCGAAAGAAGAACAACCAAAAACCAACAAACACATCTTCGCATTTATAATATTAGTAAGGATAGCGTAGGGTGAGAATGTTACATAAAAAATGTATGAAATGAATGGATAGTTCCGTCAAGAATCGAACGACCGGGGAGTTCAATAGCGCCTTCGGTCGCGAGAAGATAGCATGTAATTAGAATGTGGAACTGGCGGAGAGCGGACGAAGGTGGCGTGGAAGGTGAACACCGGGATGTGGGGCAGCGCGTCGCCGGGGTTCATAAAGCGGATGGACTTCACGAAGTTAGAGTGGTACTGAAAGTTGTAGGACCGCGATAAACGCCGAGTATACATCGGCGTGTGAAACTGGAAGCTGCGCGGCGAAATGGTCGGAGTGTAAGTTTGCGGGTAGAAGGGCGGGTCGGGGCGCGTGAGGACCGGGTAGAAGCGGGGCGGGCTGGGCTTGGTGTAGGACGTGCGGGGGATACAACCTTGCGGGTGTTCGAGCCGGTGGATGAGCTGCTGCACGCCGAAGAGGCAGCTGGACTCGCGCGCCGGCCTCGACTCGCCGAACTCGTGGATGAGGCCGGAGTATTTGTTCATCCGCTCCTGCGAGAAGTGCTGCGCCTCGCGGGCCTCGCCGGGCGGCAGCGCATACTCGCACACCGTCTGCATTAGCGTGCGCAGGAACCAGTCCTCGTGCGCCGACACGCCCATATTGTCCTGAAATTACAATTTATAACAAATTACGGTAACCTTCATAATACTTACAAAATACTAAATTACTTCTAAATATTTGTATATGACACTATTAACACTTATGTAAGCAATGCTATTATAGTCCGTGGCTTTGCAGTTGGTAATTCCGGACGGTAGATTCCGATGGTAAGATACCGCTATTGGCTTTGGTCACTTGCAAAGACAGTCACGTGCTTTTTGTAAACGGATCAGAACTGATCCGAAGAAGGGCTCGTCTGCTCATAGTGGAATTTAATAACCGTGTTATTCGTATAAAATAACAATAAACAATTGTTGATCAAAATTTTCCCGCAAAAGCCAGCGCAATTAAGCGTCTAATGTCACTGCAATCAACGCCGGTGAGCAATAGGGGGTATGGACTGTATGTTACCTGTATCCAGCCGCGAATGCAGTCGCAGGTCTCCTCCATGGTCATGAGCTGCGTCAGCTTGGCGTGCGTCTCGATGGGCGTGAGGATGCGCTTGGCCTCGTCGCAAGCCGCGCCGCCCGCCAAGAACTGGAGCTTATTCTCCTCCACCCATTTTTCGACCTGACGACAACCGATAGCTTTAATATTAGAACGGAACTTGTAACACTACAAGGCTCAAGAGTTATCTCGCGCCGGTAACGAGCGGGCGTGAGCGGGGATCAATTTGTCAACAGTACGAGGAAAAGCATAGTACGCTCAAAGGAATCTCGGAATCGATTATGGTGAAAGATAAGCATAATTAGATTTGGACGCGCGCCGGGCGCTTGTTCGACTCACCTGGTCCTCGTTCATCCATTGATTCAGCTGGAGGCCAGATTCTTGCCATTTAATTTTCACGAATGTCGGACCCATGCTTTCTTTTAAATCTTTCATGATCGCTTTCAGTATGAAGTGGCCGTGGTTTGCGGCTATTACGTGCTCGCAGAGCTTCAGGGTGTGCGCAAATGTGATATGCTGAAAATAAATCATATATGAAACGGCATGGTAACGGTTATTATTATTATTTATTTATTGCATATATGTGCATGGTTAGAGATGTTACGTTTAGTCAGTTTGGTACATATGCCCATTATTATGGAATTGCAAAAGTAATTTGGAGCGTGTTAAATTATAATTTCTTAAATTAATGTTAGATAATAATGTCATGCAATGGTAAAAATATAATAATAATGTCAATCTGTAAACTATTTCCTAATACTATACACATTTTTATAATAATATCAATTGATAACAATGGAATTACTTCAATCTAAATTAAATGTCAAAAATCTCGAATATTACGTCTAAATAGAAATAATTAAAATCAATGTCAATTTCCATAGTGCAGTGCCGTGTGTGCGTGTGTGAGTGAGTGTGTGAGTGTGCGTGTGTGTTGTGGTGGCGGTGTATACCTTGGTCTCGATATGCGGTGCGATGAACTTGCCGAGGTAGTCGTAGAGCATGGGTATGTCGATGTAGAGGTCCGGCGCGAACTCCAGCAGCTCGCCGAGCCCGGCCGCGTAGTGCTCGTCCGCGATCACGCCGACCGACACCAGGTGCGTCATCGTCTTGGCGATCTTGTGCACCTCCTTCGCGGCCCTGCAACGTGTCACGTCACACTGCGTTACCACACTTGCCGCTTAGACAAACTCTAATAAATTTGACCAATTGATGCCTCTCAAACTTTAATACTTTTATGTTTAGGTGATTCCTTAAAGTGGCAAAATAAACGTGAAGCTCTAACCGGCTCCGTGACAGTAGGGGCGGTCGAAATGTTGTCAACTCACTTTTCGAGAACCACGTTGAATATCTCCGAGACGAGTGCGGTGTGGTACTGTGGCGGGAACAGATGTCGGATTTCGGCGACGATCTCGTCGAGGTCGTACACGATTAGGAACAGATCGATGGTAGACTTGACGGATTTCTTCTGCGCGTCCGTCAGGGGTTCCTGTTCGAGGGGCGCGGCGGGTGCGGCGGGCGCGGGCGGCGCGACGGGCGCCGCGGCGGTGGGGGCTGCGGGCGCGGGCGCGGCGGCCGGAGCGGCGGCGGGCGCGGCCGCGCGCGACCCCGAGCTGGAGCGCGGCGCGCCGCCCGAGCCGGAGCGGCTGCCGCCTCCGCTGCCGGTGTCTGCAACGCACGGTTAGTGGTGTTCAATTTCCGAAAACAACCTCGCTGCGATAACTTTGCCGTTAAATTATCGAGGACATTACTTTCGCAATCAGGGAATGGAAAAGGCGAAGGCCCAGTTCTGTTGTTTAAATTATCACATTATCTCTAATCGTTCTCTTGCGGAGAACATTCCCTCGTCACATCACTGGGCAGTTGCAGTTGGCACTGCTGTTCTTTGCGGCATCACACTGATGTATTTTCGGTGGACAGGCTGGCAGGTTACAGGAGTGTAATCAGTTTCTGATTGAGTTTTTAGCTTGCACCTAGCATTAGACTTGCTTACATGTGAGATATAAGAAAGAATGTAAGCGGCGTCTGTACGTATCGCAGATCGTACACTGACCAAAGTGATTTAACTAAAATTGTGGCAAATCAACAGGTCCCAAAACGGCACCGCGAATTATCTAAATATACGTGCGAGGTAGGCGGCGATGCGCTTTACATTCCAACGCAAAGGCTGATAAGCTTCGATCTCCGGATAGACTATTCCTGCTCTCACATAGGCTGGCTGCAAGTTATTATATTTGCTGCAAGTATCTCAACAAGCAATTGCTCTAGTCTTTAGAATCTTTTAAGATTTGAGTCAAACGCCATGGCGGATTTGCCTTTTAGTTAGTTCGCATTATTTGGTGTTATATCAGGACATCATATAACGCGTGCAAAAAAATTACATTTAAATTAATAAATCAGCCCTTTAAAAGGCATTTTATTCAATCGGGAAATTAGAAGTTATTGGATTGTAAAATAATTTTAAGAAAGGGTCAGTCGTGTGACGTCCGAACATTGGTAATGACTTTTTATTTCTGATGATGATGCGGTGATGATGTAGTGACTCACGTCACGGTACTAGGATTGTCTGTGTTGCGGGTGGCGGTCACACAGACTACTTAATAACAACCTATGCAAACTTATAAAAATTATATTATACCAAAATTTAAAAAAAGAAGAAAAAGAGCGTGTGGTTGATGTGAAAAATTGATTTTATGTGACAAGTGGTGTTTGTTTAATAAATAAGAAAAGCCTAGAAAAACAGACTATAGACATGTTATGTCAAACTATAAGATTTAAATCGGAAAGTGTAGGGCATTAAAAAATAAGATGGAAGATTTTATACCAGCAAATTGACACTTTGGAGTGTGTAAGTTATTCATTTTATACAAATTACATGAAGAATACGTTTTATTGATTCTTCACATTTGTGCATTCAGCCTTACCTTTTCTTTTATTCTGTCCCCTAACAAAAGGTTGTGTGGATAAGATCACCATAGCGATGAGACAAACTTTATTGCAGTCACTTCGATAGTGTTATTATCTATGTGAAGGCCTTAAAAAAATACTCACTGAAGTCAACGCGAGAGTTGAAGGTCGACCTTTCGATTGATTTCGAATGGTGATAGTTGCCGCTCAAATCCTTGCTCGCTAAAATTTAAAAAGATACATTTTTATAATTCATCTCATTTTTATAGACACTAACGTTAATTATGAAGAGAATTACGTGTGTTTATTGAACTTGCAAATACATTGTACTACTAACTTGTCTGCGCGAAACCATTGCACAAGCCCTTAGTAATTCACATTAATATTAATGTGATCGAGATCCGAAATATTGACGACCACTATCCATTACTAATCAGAAGATTACAAATATTTTCTAACAGTACTAACTAACCCTATCATCATAGATAGGACATCTAACCATTGTGTGTGGTGGTGGTATGTATGTTTTCCTATGTGGCAGGAGAGATGTTCTATATGCATACACCATCATACGTTTTGCTCTCGGATTCTTGCGAAGGATATTTATCATATATTTAGAATACCAACCAACTAATATTCCTATTATCACTTAATATAGGTAGTACAATGTAGCAATAAAATATATTCTTCTTCTTCCGATACTTCCAACTACCAGCGGCGGTGTCGTGGCGGGTTTCGTGCTGGGTTTCGTGCTGGGTATCGTGTTTGGTGTCATGTCGGGTGTGGTGTTGGTGATACTGACGGCTCCTCAGCGTGGCGGGGTCGGTGTGCAGCGTCGTCTCGAGCATGCTGTACATGTTCTTGCTGAGGCTGATCATCGAGTTGCTGGCCGCCTGCGCGGTGCTCTTGGTGCCGGAGCCGTGGTTCCAGCCCGAGTTCTGCGGCGCCAGCTTTATGTTGTTCAGATTCTGTGGAGAGAGCGAGCCTTGAGTGCCACCTAAACTGGAAACTTTACTTGCTTTTTGGGATTGGTCCGTGCCTTTGTCAAACAATTTACGTGTTTCATGTCTGACATATTGAAAGCACAGGATAAAAATACAGGCTAGACACTGAGTACCTATGAAATGTAAAATACTGGAAATAATAATAATCTTACCTGAAACTCTTCGACACGCGTTGACGGTCTTGATACCCACCTTGTTTCGGTCATAACTATGAAATTGTTGAAAAATAATGAAGAATAAAGTCAGTTATATTTGTCGGTCAATTCTGTGGGGTAGGCAGTACTTATTTGCATGCATGGAATGCACGCCCCTGATTGAAAGCAAGTGTGAACGGACCAGGCCGCAGAAAGTCTTCATTGCAAAATGTCTACCAGACGCCAGTCATCCAATTCACAAAAGTTTGACAAACCAGTCAGAGCGTTTACATGCCAGGTAGCTTGTCCACCGACGCTATTACAGAGGGGCAGATAACGTCGTCGAATTAGCGGTCCAAACAAACTTAGCCGCACGACAGTCGCGACAAGTCGAAAACGAGTCACGTACGAGTTTGTCCACACGGCCACGCGATCGCTGGTCTCCAACATGCGCCGCAAGCCTCACCTTCTGCGTGACTGCCGACTTGAGCTTGGTGGTGTCGACGGTGTAGCTGGTGCGCTGCGTCTTCCAGTTGTTGGATGGGTCTAAGAAAATTCCACCGGGCTGCGGGCCGCGCCGCCCGTCGCCGCGCTTGTTGCGCCCGCCGTCGTCGCGCCGGAACCCGCCGCCGCCGCCGCCGCCGAGCGCGCACGAGTTTATCAACTGCAACACACCACATAATCATAATCATTTATTACATCAAATATGGTGCAATGGTCTAATAGCGATTTACAATGAGTCCATCATATTTGGCTTTGTTCAGCATGCAACATTTAGGTGGGCGGGTGAGAGGTTCATCCCCACTATTCCACGCCGCGGTCACATAAATTAAGATTTTAAATTTATTCATGTTTCAACAATCACAATGTCCAAAACACAATTATTGTTACATTATAATTGAACTATGTATTATTAAATTATTAATGAAATATTATTAGATTATTATTGAATTATCGTTATAGTTGACTGTTTAGTAATCTCCCCTCTTGCTCGGGGGATCCGGGGTTCAAATCCCAGTCAAGCACAGAGTTGAATTATAAAAATACTTCTTTATACTTTTTGCGTTTACTATGCGTCGGCTTCGAGTTTGCCGTTGCCTCGTATCCACGTATCCTCGTATGCCTTGTACCGCCACCCTCGGTCGCGCCGCTCAGTTCTTTGAGCGCAGTACAATATTAGTACGATACTGTGAGCGTCGCTACTCTCGAGAACGAAACTAACGTTAAATACTTACTAATATTTTTTATTTTCATATTGGTGTTAAGAATATTGTGTATCCTTTTATGGTAAATAAATACACCTTTCTTTCTTAAATGCTGTTCATAAACAGAATCGCGATGTTCAGATATTGTCTCCGTCAAAACTTAATCGTCACAGACGATACATACAAGTGTCCCCAAGTCTCTGGACGTTTTGATTCTAAAAGTTAAAATCGAGAAGTGTGGCTATCTATGAGTAACAAAAAGAGTGCTCCTATCCTTACTGCCTTCATCGAATTTATCTCCTTCTTCATATGGCTCAGTTCAATGGCTTGCACCGCAAGCTCCGCTGCTAGTGTTGCCTCGAGGGAGTACACTGCATTCTGAACCTTCAGCGGGTGAAGTAGGTGCTCGAAAGAAGCTTGGATTTCTTCTCGAACGATGTCGCGTATGTCGTCAGCCGTCAGGCACTTCCCGCGTGTCGGAAACTCTTGGCGAGGAGTCTGCGCGGCATACTTCGGAGTGTCTGAACCTCCAATCCGGCACATCGCGCAGAGCGGCTTCGGTGTCAGCTCACCGGGCATGGCATCGCGAGCTATCCTCATATTCAGACACAAACGCATGGCCAGGTCCTCATTTATACTGGTCGAGCAGTCGATGCACACTTGTGCGTTGTCAGAGCCCTTTGTGTTAGCCATGTTGTCACTATGATCTGATAGCGTCAACCTTGTAAACGAAATGCCTGAACCGCCGTGCAAATCGTGTCCCTTCGGCGTACACTTAAACCAGTTCAGACAAGTCACTGTACCACAAAAATATTGTCATAAACTGTCTTTCCGCCGAGATGACGCCAACATTTTTTTTCATTTGTGTAACGTTACACTTTTGTGTAACACTACTTAAACTGTCATTGCTTCATTTTAACAAATTCAAGATTAAATTGTACGAAATTGTTACTAAACTGTTGTAGTCGTATCATCACGCGATTGCGACTAATCAATCTCGACGTGTTATCTACCTGCAATGTTGCCGCAATCGAATTCACAATAATCTGATACCGTTGATAATACATCTGATCAGTGTGTATCTACAGCAAATTATACTTTTGTAAATAATATCGAATTAGGTAAAGTTGCTCGCAAAAATTGCTCGAAGGAATAGTTATGGCAATGGTAAATCCGATTGTGAGAACAAGACATAAATAATATTTATATTTTTTAAATTATATTTATTTATAGCGAAGTTAAATCAATGCATAGCATATTATGCTAATTGATTTTACTTTGCTTCTTTGTACAATCGCACGTTATTAATCTATTTACGGATCAAAAAATAGAGGCACTGATCTGTTTATCGAAACTTCACCGTCTTCAGGTCAAGGTTCAAATGGCATCTACAACAAGTAACCCACAAACAAACAATTTAACAATGGTTGCATTACATTACGATGTGCTTACAGGCTTCAATTAAATAAAAAACGACAGTGTCAACAGAGCATAAATTTAACGAGGTGATAATTTTTTCAACGTACACTTATTGGAACCAAGCTTAGAAACCTATGATTACACTGGGAGGGTTATTGTCACTCAAATCGGACACGACGCGTGGCGACGCGTGGCGACGCGCGGGGACGCGCGGGGAGGGGAAAACGATAACCTGTAGTTGAACTTTAAAATGTACAATTGCATAACAAGCGCCGCCGCTAACTCCACTGCGCGTGTTGCTCGGCGGGTGCAGAGTCCAGCAGTCTCAAGCCCCGACTTACTCGCATGTTTAAATCGACGTCACTTTCTTGTGCTGCCTGAGTTTTTGTTGCATACTGCTGGAGTTATTATCATTCCAGCAGTATTGACGACTTTGACGACTCGGGGGCGCGTTGGTCAGTGACTCTGAAGAGCCGTGGGTCCCGGGTTCGATCGGCCGGAGCAGACATTTATTTGGCAGACAAATGTTTGTGCTCGGGTCTTGGGCGTTAAATTGTGTTGTTTTCTGTGTTCGCCCGCCACCCGCAACACAGGTGATCCTAGCGCGGGGGCGTGAGTGTGTAAGCGTTTACTTATTTTTTTTTTTATGATGCCTTACAGAATTTTATAAAACCAGTCTCTCACTCGTTGAAGTATTTGCAATCAACACTTATGTGTGTACATTTCTTTATATTGCTGTAGTATACATACGCAGGAGCCAGCTCATTTAAAAAAAAAAAGAAACTGTGGTCGTCACGGGTCCTGGAAGTCACGATGGATCCTGACGATGGTGGCCGCTTCCGGCTCTTAGTTGACTTCATACCGACGGTCAGTGCAGAAACGTCCTTATTTGAGTTAGTTTTGCTCGTTCCATACAAATGGGCTAGTATTCAATTGCTAAAAATGTTATTGTGATGATTGAATGCCCAGACAACTTTAAAATTTCTTCTCAGACGAGGAAAAAAGGATTGGCGTCTCAACCTATTTGCGAAGACAGTCCGTGTTAAAACGCTAATGTTCCATCACGACTACGTACGACTTCGTACAAGCATTCGTACGGCCGGAACGCGTGCGTGCGTGCGCTCACCTCGATGTGCCGCTGCTGCTGCTCGGCCTCCTTCTGGATCTGGTCCATCATCTTGGGCTGCGAGTCCACCACCACGCTCTTCACCACCCACCGGCGCGAGCGCAGCTCGATCACGTCCTGTTCACGTTCAAACATAATTAATTTTATAAAAAGAACAATCGTATCGGATTACAGAAAATCACATCGAAATTATCAGTGGTTCCCGAGGTACTGATACGTCAAACCGAGAACCTGTCAGTGTCGGTGTAGGTTATGTA
Organism: Dalla quadristriga; assembly: GCA_018245335.1. NCBI lineage: Eukaryota > Metazoa > Arthropoda > Insecta > Lepidoptera > Hesperiidae > Dalla > Dalla quadristriga. The sequence continues at coordinate 23,283 of DWLO01000011.1, forward strand.
GGCGTGTCAGTGTCGGTGTAGGTGTTACAGTGTCGGTGTACGTTGTGTAGGCGTGTCAGTGTCGGTGTAGGTGTGTCAGTGTAGGCGTGTCAGTGTCGAGGTAGGTTGTGTAGGTGTGTCAGTGTCGAGGTAGGTTGTGTAGGTGTGTCAGTGTTGGGGTAGGTTGTGTAGGCGTGTCAGTGTCGGTGTAGGTGTGTCAGTTTCCAGCGTCCGGCCTCACCTTGAGCATGAAGCGCACGCGGCTGCTGATCTTGTTTGACTTCTTCTCGACGATCTCCTGCATCTTTTTGAACACGCTCTCGAGCTGCTCCTTGAGCTCGCTCTCCACCTGCTCGCCGATGGTGGTGAGCAGCTTGCACAGGCACTCCAGCTTCTCCTCCTCCAGCTTGTCGATGAGGTGCGTCATGCAGTACACGATGATCTTGGGCGTGAGCATCTTCAGCTTGTACAGCTCGCCTGAAACGTCGCCAGAATCAACGGTGGCCGTCGTCGTCACTAGACTACGCGCGAGGCAACACTGGCGTCGGCAACTCAACGGAAACTAAGGCGGAAGGAATTCGTTACCAACTACTGTTCGCTGTAGCACGACCATCGGCTGGAGTACCACGCGGTCCAACGTGACACATGGCCGAGCGTTTGTTTGACAACCTGCGTGTCAAATAAACGCTCCCGGGTTTCAGCCGCACACCGATGCTAATACGGGAGTGTGTGCAGGCGAATACACAGGGCTCGGTACAATGAAGCGAGGGAGTTACGGCATAGCTCACTCTGTACACATGCGCGACGGAACTATCCCGCTACGCTGTCCCGACCGCCACCGCGGGACCCACCATCGGAACATCAGTATGAATCGCATCGCATCGCAAGTCGCGGAGAAATGTTCGCAGTGATGTGATGTGTTCGGGCCGAAGCCTGGAAGCGCAGCGGAGCGACACGTCGTAGGACAATTATATTGAGCAATTTTTTTAGACGTTTAGACATTTAAATCTGCTTATGCTTACTACGCTAGCCTCCAACAAAATGGATGATACGTTTTTATCGACGTCCTCAGAAATCTGAGCGTTCGCCGCGGTATAATATAAGCGAACACACGTCGCAATTACAAAATCAACATAAACACATGATAATATTCAAAGCAATTCCGCACGCCGATAAAAGAGCCGCATCAACCAATGTTCATTCATTAAAACATTAAATAGAAGCACACAAATATTTAGTTACATCTCGCTACCAGCATGCACGATTTTATTAGACAATAAGAATATGCCAATCTTTTGCAATCAAATCAACGACGTCAACGGGGTCAAGCACGAGTCGCGCTTATTGGTTACAGCGGGCGAGGCGATCCGCCGACACTTGACGCTAGCCGCTGCTCTTTTTAACATAATCTGTTAACAAACTGTCCGGTGGTTGCAACCGAACGGGCGAGCACTAAGCGAGCCCTCGCCCTTGGCGCGAAACGAAAGGCACCGGCGCTCCGCCCCCCGCCCCCTCGCCGCGCGCAACCGCGGCGTGTCGAGTGCGCGTCACCTCAATAAATGTCGTTCGCACAGCCTCACACCTGCAACGTGTGCCGAGTAGCGATACATTCATCTCGTAGCGGACAGACTCCGAGTGCTATCTACGGACTCTGTGCAGCGTTTGGCGCCGAGAAAGTGCCACGCATTGATTGGGAATCGATATGTACACTATACTACAAAACACGGGGAATTCTAAGGGTGAAACCAAAAATTGTGTCTACTGCAATTTAAAGAAATTTCGAGACAGCAACCAAAATAAATAAAAAAAAGCGTAATATGCAGAAAAGCGACAGTTTAACATTGTGCAAATGGATTTTTGTATTAAATATCGTTCATCCGTTTCGCTAAAAGAAATGTGGTGAAATAATGATACAAAGATTGTTTGCCAAAATAAGTAACGTGACCAAAGTGGAAATTACCGCTATGATATTTGGTCTCCACACTGACGTGACGCACAGAAAAGATTAAAACAAGTAAACAATCAAACATTACAACACATACGCCCCCGTGCTGCGGAGAGCACGCTAGCCTGTCGGTTTCGGTTGTTACCGCTGGACATCGGAGGTGTTCGGGCGGTCCGATAACCTCCGACGCTCGAGTCGGCCAGCGTGGCGTACGCTTCGAGCCTTCTCAGCTGCGATGACGAGCCGCGTGCAGCGGACCACCTAAAGCACAGCCCCGCCCCCACGTCACGTCACACCGAACACGAACCGCACTATTCGAGTGGCGCTTCGGGCCTCAGCTGTGCTGAGTAACCCGTGCGTGAGCGGACCACCTAAACCACAGCCTCCTTGTCACGTTACGTCTAAAATTAACCGCACATCACCACGGTGCGGACACACGCGTCGCTCTCACCTATGAATCGGACGTTGCCCACGGACCGCATCCTCATTTTCCTGTTCTCTTCTACCAGTTGCACCTGGAGCTCCTTCTTCCTCGCCTAAAAACACTCATTAAGTTAATAAATCTTTGTTCAGACTACAATTAATTACCACTGTTACTGCACGGTTATACGGATCGCGAAATCGTAATAGTGAGTATAGGAAAGCGACGAGAGTTTTTCAAAATTCTTTATTAGGTACATCTGTTGTACTGTTTCATTTGGCTGGAAATATCGTCAAACAAATATGACATTGTGATCAATTCAAAGTTGATGTTTAACATGTGGCAGGCTGTCCGATTTCTACGATGTATGTAACTGGTAAGCAATAATCAAAAGTGCAGTCACATCAAAGTTGGCCCAACGAGCTCTGAACAGTAACATTTGTCCCATGTTATTGTTAACTTAATTTTTAAAGTAATAAAACATTTAACACAATAAACAAGATCACAATAATGTTTGTGACAAAATTATACTTATGCCCTAATATTGGTGAGATAAAATGATAAAAATAAAAGTTGATTAAACAAACCAGTTACTTATTAAATATAATAGCACAGGGTAGAATGGTTAGGTTAGATCGGTTAGGTTGGCTGACCTGGTCGGGGCACTCGGCGAGCTCGCGCTCCAGCTTGTACACCTGCTCGTCCACCTTGCCCGTCACGAACTGCGTCTGGCAGCGGCTGATGATGAGCGCGCGGAAGTTCACGCACTGCTCTGGCGCGTTGTCCGCGGGCACCTGCGACACGCGCACGCTCTTACCACCAAACCACCTTACTTATCACTATATCGCACCCTTAATAATAATAATTAACATGTACCAGTCCCTCTAAATCCCCCCTCGATAGACCTAATTTAGTTTCCTATTCCTTCATATTTCCTGTGCACCTGGCGTCGTAATTTCAATTTGTAGTCATAGATAACATTACCAGAGGCCTGTGAGTATGCGTAACTCAGTTCGAGCCTATGACTTATTATGTCTGTATATCATTAAGCGCGCGATATATATCTCGCTACCAATTCGACTAACAAACCTTTTGGACGTTATTACTCCTTAACTTTTCATCACTTATAAACACTACTTAGGATGTCATTAATTACGTCGACGAAAAAGATTTATACTATAGCAACACCGATTGAATTAGTGAAAGCGTCACTTTAATAATATGTCATTGTGTCCCCAAATACGTCAACTGTCAATGTCAAATGATATGAAATGAAATGAAATGAAATTATTTATTTCGTCATAAGGTACAGGCGGCACACTCGACGAATGTCATGAAACATTATTAATCTCTCAACTGTCAACGGTTAAGGTTATGCATCCTCTTAAATAAAAGAATCGACTTGAAATCTCACCGCCGCCGGTGACACGGTAACCTAGCCACCCCTCACTACTTATGCACGCTTGACATTCATCAAATTAATCATCTCGTGTGCTCGATAAATCAAACCTGCGCGGGTTCTGTTTACGCGAGCCACCAACACATATTAACACTTTCATCTTTAACATGTCATGCAAGACAAACGTGTGACGATCGTCCGCTGCATAACAACTTCAGTGTTGTGCCCACTCATACATATTCGATGCATAGCATAGCATGTCATGAATTGACGTGTCTTGACAGATTTAGTTTAGACGAGACTGTCCGTGGTACTCTCCTACAAACACCGTGCATTTTCGGGACAAAAAGTACCCTATGACTCTCTCCGGCCCATAAACTATCCCCTTGCAAAAAACATATCGATCCGTTGCTCAGTTGCGGCGTGACAACAAACCATCAAACACATTTTTTTTCGGTATGAAAAATATCCTAAGACTAAATCCATGTCTGGAAACTACCAAATTGTATGTAGATCGGTTGTATGGTTTAGAGGTGAAGGCATATCAAACAAACAAACAAATCTAAACATATTAATAAGACATTAAATTAGATGTCCCAGCAGACGGGGGAGAATGCGTCAGCAGCTTACTATTTTCTTGTAAGTCGATATTGGTGTCGAATTAATTACGGCGCTTGGTAATCGTAATCGATGTCTTTAACTAAAAACCATCTATTGCAAACTAATGCTAATTATACAAGATAGCCTGGTAATCTAAAACGTTCTGTAGTTTTTAAATGTTGGTATTATACCGTATGTTTCGGAATTTGGGTCTAAAGACATTATACTTACGCGTTAAACAGTACCGACGCAAAAACATCTAGACATATTTTTCTCCTGAACACGTTATCTCCTGCTCATGTATTTCGTTCAGGCACGTTATTGAAGTGGAGGTTACGGAAATGCCGTCATTGATGATCGTGAGTCATGACGTCATGAGAGATGTCTACTGTTTCTTATTTCAGAGGCCTCTTACATTTCGCATCTGTCTCGCTCCCACATTCTGCCATTTTCAATGATTGTAAAAGTGTAGGTAAACTTTTGAAAAATGTGCTTCGATATCATTGTTGACAATAAAATTACGGACATATTATATCTACATATTGAAATTTTCGTATACCTAGGTTTTGGTGGAAATAAGGGGCGAAAACAATTATTGCCGATATTTAAATAAAAATATTAGGTATATGAAAATTTAAATATGTCTTAAACCTGCATAATTTTATTGTCAACAATTATATCGAAGCATAATTTTCAAAAGTCTACCAATACTTTTTCAATCGTCGTAATTGATAGAATGCGTGAGCCAGTTGGTTGCGAAATGTTATAGTCCTCGTAACCACGTCCGATCCAGCGATCGATGTCATGGTACTAAAAGCGCAGCATTGGCGGAAGATGACCTTACACATGTCATTTCACCTATATTGCAAATTACATACTTACTTACAAATTATAGTTCGACCCCTAACCGATCCCTTAATATACTTTTATGTGCCTCATAAATCAAGACGTGCCTTCCCGTCGTGGTTTACCCGTGACAATGGAAACAACACTCACGAATCATTAAGCAAAAAAATTGTCATACGCGTGGTTCTTTTGTATTAAAACCACAGTAGACAGAGCCACTAGAAAAACCTGATATTGTAGTTGACTGAGTATACGTCATATTATCATGGCCAACATTAAGTCAGTCCACTATCACTTCCATATAATATTATGTACAAGGTTAGTAAAGTGATTTAGGAAACTACCGATAAGACAATAATGTATTGAGTAAACTTTTTGACTCTGCATTGTTTAATCGATACCGCAGCATCTTGAGTTAAGGTGTCTGTTGACTTACTATACTTAATAGATATAAGCCACGAATGAGGCGACAAAAGTTTAAAGCAATAAACATGATCTACTTCGTTATTTGAAACTGCACCTTGGTCCTAGGTATAAAGGCGAGACGAGAATTGAAAATAGTATGTAAAATTTTCAATTGTCTGGCTTCGCGAATATGTGCAGACGAGAATTAACATAATTGTTGTGTAATATTGAGGCGTGTATTGCTTGAACACATAATATTGTTTATTAACAAAGAAAATTACGTTCCTCGCGATGGCTATCTCGAGCCAGCGCCGTGCTCCTGCGGCCAAGGGCGTCTGTTTATACGGATAGGTAAAGATTGACATTTTAAGTAATGAAGTCTCGCGACAGATTATAATTGACGGTGGAAATTTCAATTACTTTCCACTCAATCCTCGCCCCGCCGGTGGGAGAACACACCTTATTATATTTACCTTATTATGGTCAGAGATTGTATATCGTTGTGGCGTTTCAAAGTTTATGTAATTACCTACCTCATTATGAAATTTTAACTTTTGACTGATTGATTGATACTGTAGCATTTTACTTGATTTATTGTAAATATTTTCAATGATAATTAAATAGGGTCCGTGCCGTTTTTAACACTATTTTTGTTTTCAGCGTTGTTCTATATTTCGTTTATCTTTATATTAAAATTATATTCTTTAATATTTGTTTTTTTTTATAGTAAGCCCGACTACGTCGTGTTAACATGTAGTTAAAAAATTTAGTTTTTACTCTTAGCCTTTAAATAACGTTTGTAAATCGATGTATGTCTTGTTGGTTATCCTTATTAAATAAAACAATTACATTATTATAGACTAACCTAAAAATGTAAAAACATAAGTTTGAATGAATTATATGATCAATAATGATACGATGCAACGGAAATTAGTCAGTTATTTATTAGCGGTCAAGTAAACTCACGTCGACAGCAACGCCGCTAAGTAGGACACGCCCGTTTATATAAATTAACCGATTTTAACGAACTTCGCCAACCAGGTCATCGCCAGACCCACGCAAGCACTAATATTTCACGGCGCGTGTTATTCAAGTATGCACTACAAATTTCCACTAGGTAGGCACTTTCATATCAAGTAGACTGTTATGATTTAATTACGTTGTTGTCAGTGGCGTGCACAGGATAAAAATACAGGCTAGGCACTGAGTACCTGTGAAATGGAAAATACTGGAAATAATAATAATCTTACCTGAAATTCATCGACACGCGTTGACCGTCTTGATACCTACCCTGTTCGGTCAAAAATATTAAATCGTTTAAAAAAAAGAGTAAAGTTATAGTTTATATTTGTTGATCAATTCTGTGGGGTAGGCAGTGGTTATTTGCATGTATGGAATGCACGCCCCTGGTTGTGGTTGTCTGGAAGAAATTGTTGCTTAGCGATAGGATCGCCCTGGTTACGTAAGAACTTAAGTATTTTTTTGAACAATTCATTCCAATTTTTGATGGGGTACAATCGAGTAAAGTAACAACAATAATGTTTTGCCATCGCCAGATCAGTCCAGTGCCACTACTGCGAATTTAAATTGTTATATTTTGCATCTAGTAATATGTCCATGTTGGCTAGGTCTGCGTTAGTATAAGCTTTAACCTTTTAACTGCTTTATTCATTCGCTTATCATCGGAACTGATTTAAAACCCTTCTAAGCAATAGAGAAATGCAAGCGACGTAACACTCTATATTAGCATTAATTTCTGTCAAGTCGTTTAGTTGTAAGGGGGCCGAAAATAGACTTGAGATTTATGCAAATAATTAAGTTAAATTTCCTAGTGGAATAGGAAGCAGCTGTTCGATGCGGTGTTCGCGTTACGTAAGCAGCGCGGCGCGGCTGGCCATTTGGTATTTCAGCAACACGCATTTTGACATAATATTACATTACATATTACACTACAAAGTTTCTAAATCACATCAGGTTCTTTTCCATATTCCATAAGAGCTCGGCCACGATTTTTCACTCGTTAGGAATTGAATTTCAAAAAATCGTTACTTAAATGGTGCCGACGTAATTACATCAACATTTTAATTGTATGCTACCCTTAGCCACATATCAGATACTTCCTAACTGCAGCGGCTTGGGACGGGCGATGAGGTCTGTCGGTCACTGAGTGCTTTGCCGTTCTGTTCAAATATACTTCAAGCTTGGTCCTAATCGGTATAATTGACGGTATGCGTGTTTCAGCGTCGTTAGAAATTTAATCCCCTCAAAGGAGAAACGGGTCAGCAAAATTTGCACGGAAATCTGAAATCGAATCTGCTAACGGTAAGGTCACTACTAATATTACAGGCGATAAAATGTGTTTGTCGGTTGGTCCTTTCACGCAAGCGACTTTGTATATAGGTATATGTATGTCGGCGAGTCCCACATACGGGATAACTTACAGGATCCGGGCGGGATGCGCAAATTCATATACCAGCGTAAAAAAAAAAAAGAAAAAGGCGACTTTGTATCCTGAGAAAATGCACGATTCCCTTAGGGCACATGTGGGAATAAGACGGGGCCTAGTTACCTGTAAAAAGGAAGCCACCGCGCATTAACGAGTGAGAGGTATTGAGTAAGCGAGGGTGGTGGAGGATGGTGGAGGATGGCGGAGGGGGAGTGGACGCACCTTGAGCATGGAGAGCTTGCTGCACATGGCCGCGTACGCCTCCGAGAAGTTGGGCTCGTCGATGGCCTTCTCGAACACGAGGTCGATGACCCCCTTGAGGCGCGCCTCCGTGTCGATCTCGAGCGTCTTCACGCGGTCCAGCAGGGTGTCGAACTTCTGCGGCGTCAGCTTGTTGAGGATGCCGCGGAACTTCTTGTACAGCTCCTGCGCACACACACTCGCTTACCTCTCGTGTCTCACGGTGTTCAGACTCGTCACTTATAGTTTTCATGTCTAACATTTGTTCATTCTATTTAATCACAAACATTAATTTAAGAAAGCGGACGCCGGTTACTCTTAAGCCAGAGGCGAACCACCTTAGTCCTCAAGGGTAGCAACGCAGCTGCGACGAGCTCCGAATCCCAGTACTATTACTGACGAATACAATACTTTATAACATCGCACAAATTTGTAGTAAAATGTAACAATGGTTAAAGAATGTGATCGTGTTTTATAATGTTATATTATCATGTACTAGAACTGGAATTAGATATCATGCACTAGATGCACCTAATGAAGGCCCTTGAGAGGCGAACTAAACTGAAAATGTTGTACAACAAAATACAAACAGAACAACAACAGGAAAATGATAGTCTTTTAAGTTCATTGACGGAGGATATTTACAGGAAAATAACAGACATTGCAAGTAGTCAATAAAGCATATCCCACTGGACATAGGCCTCTGCATCCATCAGTTTTCTTCTCCAGGTTGTCGGTCCAGTTGGACTTTGGGTAACCATATAAGCAATTGTTCTGGTCAGAATAGTGTAGTCTATTGTTACACTAACTAAGCAGCAACCATCTCAGTCTGCAGGAGTTGTAATGCAGCTGTGCCCATCTTTGAATGAATGCTAACTGGACCAACTTACAAAAACAGTAAGTAATATTCCACCAAACACCTAGAGGACTAACCAACACCACCAGCCCTCTTCGACGTTGGTCACAGTTGTCCTCGCCACTCGTGACGTCTTCATGCTCGCTTGCAATTATGAAACTGTTAATCGTTCCGTAACAAGCAAACGGGTCATAAGTGGTCACCTTCTCATATGAGCTACCAGTTCAAAGGGGAATCGCCACTGCCTGGCTGGCCCTGGATGAAAGCACTTTGAAGAACCCCTTGTGACTTACCTGAGTTTTCACTTCCTCATCTGTGGTGGAGTCCTTCTTGAATCTGGTGGGCTTCCAAGCGTCCTTTGACTGGTTTAACTTCACCTCCTCGCGCAAGGACAGCGACACGTACACAGTCTTGTTATGGCCACCGCTGCTGGGAGACGGGCTTAGCTTTACGCTGCCTTTACCTGACAAATAATAACTTACAGCTGGGATTCCATATTGTGGGTTGTCGAAGCACACAGAAAACCATAAATTAACTTCCATCACCCGAGCACATTGTGATCAGGGCGACTGCCAATGAGCCACTAAGCAGTCACTGTCTACATAAGTAGGTAGGTTTACCTTCTCTAAACATCACTTGTAAATAAATTCAAATCTACTAGTGCATTCAGTTTATTAACAGAAAGAAAGAAAGAAAACATTCTTATTTACTTCTTTCAGTTTGTAATTTGAACACAGCTTTGTATGTATCGTATTAAACATTTGGGCATACCGCTGGGAGTCATGTTCCTGCCATCCTTCTTTGGCTCCCTTGGAGTGTTGTTCCTTGAGCTCACAACGCCTGCATTCTTCAGGAAGTACGGCTCCATTGTGTTGTTGGTGGACCTCGGAAGAGTGAAGGTAGCTGGCTCCTGCATTGGGGTCGTCTGGAAGAGGGCGTACTGTCAATACAAGCAATCAATATTGTAATATCATCACCTGTGAAACCTGCCACTGCAGTACTTACCCTAATTATATTGTAGGTCTCTAGTAAGGGTATATCGGGCTTGTTGCGTGACTGAGGATCTTCTTTTATTTGCGTGAGCAGACCTATGTCATAGCACTTCTTGCCAGTCTTGTTCAATGGTGACCATTGATCTGAAATGAAGTCATTATTTTTAATTTTGTACGAATATGAGGTATTAATAGAATTTTATCATTAAGTGTAGAATGCGCACCTTCACTGTACTTGTATTTAGGTACGAATACGGGATTCGAAGCATTGGACTCGGGCTCCAACGCCGTCTCGGGCTGGGGCTCCGCCGCGGACTCGAGCTCGGGTTCGAGCTCCACCGGGGCAATCTCTTCCAATTTCTCTTCCATCTTAGGCACGGGAATCTCCTGTTCTACGTTACTTACTTTATCAGTCTCATCTTTACCATTCTCATACGATAAGGTTTCCTTTGCGGCAGTTTCATTATTGTTAGCCATTTTACTAGCTTTTTTACTACTATTTTTACTATTCTTTATCGCCTTTTCATTTCTATGCAGCTCCTCCTTTACAGCTTCCGGCTTAGTTACATTAGTTGCGTTTCCGTTGGCAGTGTCCGGATCTAGAATAGAGGGTGATTAGCGATTGCAGGATATACTAATGTAAGGGAGTGAGCACGACGGAGTGCACTGTATACCTGGGGAAGTATTGTTGAGATGAATATCTTTCATGTTAGCTTCAGGGTGGTTGCGAGCCGCGCTGGCTATGCTCTGCGTGAGCTTGGCTTGGGCCTGGCTGGCGCTGCTCGTGCCCTCCGGCCGCCGCTCGCGCGCGAACTTCTCGATGCTCGCCGACAGCAGTTCCGTGGGCGTGAGCGCCGGTTCTGGGAATGTGGGGTCGCTGTTCACAATCACAGCCTGCGCCTCGTCCGCAGCCAGCTCGCTCTCTGACTGTTGCGACACTACTTGAGCTTTCGTACAATCCGTCGGGGGCTCACTGCTTTGACTAGTTGGAGGGCTGATAGATTCCACTGAACTATCAACAGAACTAATCGCTGAAATTTAGAAATCAATTCTTAATGATGATCGTTGTCACAAAATATATGATTAATCTTTATCAGTCTGTCCGTTGGATGCGATAAATAAAAATTATGCAATGACCAGATAATAGGCAAAAAAAATAATTTTGAAAATAACAGTAGGACAATTTTCAATACATAAAGTACATGTTGGCAGCCTGGGACAAATTTAAAAACCAAATAGTCTAAGATTACCCAATCAAAGCTACCACCAGACTTCACGACAACAAGATAACCAATGGTGAAGTGAGGCGTTGCAAAAGCAGAGGTTGATTTTTAAATTCTATTCAATTCTATTTTGTCATGGCCCCTTATATGTAAATCAATATGGCACGGGGAATAAAGAGCTCCTCATGTATTTCGTAAGCACTAAAGGACTGAAATACAACAATATCTCATTTAGTGCTTATCTGTTGTCTTTCAAATGCATCTATACAAAGTTCATTTGCGCCTTTCAATCTCAACAAAGGCAACTTCCAAATTGGATCATTTAAACGTTCTAGACGATCAAATATTTACTTACAATATTGTTTTTTAGCCAGTCATTAAATGCATAGAGAAACATTGAACATGTCAACTTGAAAATACTAGCAATGATTGAAACTTGAGACAGGCTATGACTCAAACTCAGACTTTAATTAGCAACCAGTAATTTACGAAATTCTAAATACATAACTTGATTTAATTACTCCAATTTCCGTTTAAACAACATTAAAATATGGTAGGTTAATTAAAATGTATTGTCTGTTCCATTATAAATTTGTCCTAACTAATAATATATGAACTATCTTTTCATGTTTTGTTGTAATTTTTCATTTTAATCATTGTAAGACATTATCAGTACAAACCATTTTACATACAAATTAGCATTTTTAACGTAGTTCACATGAGTGGAACTAGTAACATTATTTTAAAAAGAGGTTTTTTAAAGGTTACTTCAAAGAGTATATTACCTACCAAGACTGTATCTTTTATGACAAGTATAATGGAACTGACTATAGTCACTTAAATTGTTCTAGAGACCAGATATTCGGAGGCATATTTAAGGAAAGTTAATTGAATTGGATAAATACTATTCTTTATTCAAGGGAATCCGGGAATGCATAACTAATCCAATGCATAGTATGGAGGAGATTTTTTAAAATTATAATATTTTATAAATCACATAATACTGGGGTTGCACATTTACTTAAAGTTAATTTATACCACCCAATGCATGTATATAACACTTTATAACAGATCTGATATTAGCCAGAATGGCAGATCGCTGATTGCAGATAGAGAAATACATAATACGAAAAACTTTTCGATTGGGCGTAAATATTACCTCGGTTAAAAGTCTAATCACTGTGTATCGCTCACTGAAATCTAATGTTAACATTTCTCTATCTGTTTGTGTTGAACATGATGATGTTAAGAAGCCATTTCCATAATTTCATAGCCAACAATTAACTTTAGGTAAATATGCATCCGAATTTCCGATCTCTAGTCATAACAGAGCACTGTAGTGTCAGCAGTTAACAGATACTTATATAATTGTATAGAATTACCAATTAAATGTAATTAAAGTTTTCATGGTCCAATTCAGAAGTTAATCCAGGTGAATGACAAAATTGATCCCAGTAATATCAATATTCGCAAAAAAAAACAATCTGTTACACAAGCAACAAGTACTGCACTAAGCATGAGGTTAGAGATTCCAGTTTATAATATACTTGACTTTGCCCGCGGATCCGCCCACGTAAATTAGTTTACCATACAAAGTTTCAACCCCTATTCCACCTAATCAAAGGACTTTTTTTTTTAAAGTGGCCCAAGTCCTTGTTATTCATGCTATCTCACACAAAATTTCATGAGTTCAGCAGTAGTTTTTGCGTAATTGGAACAAATCTAAAGCCTCACAAACTTTCACATCGAAATATTAGTAGGAAGTAGGATGAAGGATGAATATAGCATCTAAGTAGTAGGTAGGAGGTATTGATTTTCTGAGAGCGGATTCCCGGGAGGCGGCCGACAAAAGGAAGTTCGGTGCATCGCGTCTTCTCGTTTCGCCGCGACCCGCCCTCGGGTCATCAGATAATACAATATTATAAGTCATTGCAATAGCTCAGTAAGGTCGGCCGCAACGACATCCAGCTTACCAATGGATCAATAGACCTTCTAAAGCCAACCACCACCACCACACCACCAACTTCACGAAATAGGTTACAATTTAAGTGCACTGTTTTTAGCGTCCTACCTCCTACCTACTTGCCCCTAACTGCATATAATAAAATGACTAATTTGTTATCGGTAATTTTGAAATAGTAAGGATAATGAGACGTAAGACAGTAGTTTTTAGCGTCCTACCTACTCGCCTTTAACTGCGATGGACCGCCTTGTGCTAAATTCTATTTAAGTTATTTATTTTTTTACTGTACTTCTGTTATTTAGTGCAAACTAAAGAATATTTGTATTGTATTGCATATAATTTATTATCAGTCCTTTTGAAATACCATGGAGGGTAGGCGGTAGGGAAAGACCGAACTGCAAAGCCAGACTCCAAACTGATCGGGGTTAGATAATGCATGGGGCAAGAATCGTCAACGTCGAGATGTAAACGATGTGATGTCGGCGAGACTGGCAAAATGGCAGAGCGCGAGCTCCGTGCCAGCGGAGGCCCGCTCGGCTGGACGAGCGCGAGCGAGCGCTCCGCTGCAACGCGTGCACATTCGAATCCTCGCTTTGGACTCGTTTTTGATGTCGCCTATCACTTTTTGTGAACCAAGTTCGAAGTCTATAAATAGAGAGGCGAGCTATTTCCACGTGGGAGTTCTCGGTTCTCTCTCACACTATACCTGATAATCAGCCTAAAATATGTGTGGCACTGTTAGCTATTCTATATCACAGTTTCGAATCCAGTAAATTGCGACCAAACTTCACACAATCGGGCGCGCCGTGTTAACGTAGCAATATGGTAAAAGAAAGTATATTCAAAAGGTCACTCGAGGATGTAGAATGTCTGACTTAGCGTTCGTTTCACTTTAACCACATCACTTAATTTTTAAAACTTAAATAAAAATATTTATCTATAAAATGCTAAATAAGTTACTTTAATTGTACAAAATGTGAGTAATAAAATTTAAAAATATTTAACACGCAGCCATACTCCGAATGACTGTGAAGTAAAAGCCGCCATGTTGAATCGTTCCATGCGGACGGCCGACCCGTTGCAAATAGTGCTGTGCGCAGGTTCAGAATCGAACGACTTTTATGTAACTCTTGCGTTCGATCGTTGCATTCTATTCTTGAGCTTTAGAGATCTAATTAAATCTACATGGTGAATTCAGTAATTTACTATGCATTACAGTACAGATATAAAGACGGATTTGATAAATAAAATATATACCAGAAGAGTGGGGGTGCAGCTGTGCTTTTATACCGTTATCGGTAAATTAGTAGTATCTTGTTGTTTTGGTAATGTTTAGTAATTTATGTTTTTTGTATTTATTTGATATTTAATATTTATATGAAAATACAAAATAATTAACCTATTCTTATATTTCAGTTCAGGGTAACTGGTCGGGCGATGTTATCCAAACTTTGGTGTTACTCCGTTATACTTTATAATTTCTTTATTGTTTTAGACATTATATTTTTTCCACTGCTCGTTGTTATAGTTAGTCCACGAGGTTATTCACTTTGTGACAACTCATATGTTGATGACATAGCTTTGCCGAAGCGTATAGTAAATTATATAATAAAGACATTTGACTTAACATTACCTCGTGCAACAAGTTTTAATATAATATCGATCGATCATGAGCACATCGCATACATAAGATAGGAAGTGATTTCTTATATTTTACTTATATTGTAGATTTCGTACATCGAAAAATATGCAACTAATTCAAAAGTATGTTTAATCCTAACTAGTTATTCGTCATGTTTTGGCATGTGACTGTTTTCGTTTACTGACCAGTGTTCGCTAAATAGATAATAAAATGAAGTTTCTCTAACATTAACGCAAAATTAATAGTCGACCAAATTTATCGAGTTAGCTGCCAACAATCGAATTGATAATCGAAATGTTACGTTGCACAAATCACTAAACACATATGGCCTTATTAATAAAAATCGCTTACTTCAAGCCTGGTCTGAAGTTAAACTTGGACTAGTTAATCTTAGAGCAACAACGTAATAACTTCGTAGTAAAAATGTTATTAATAAACATTGAGTAACCTCGGACTAACAATACATTCTATAGTCCGGGTTGAACGGGTGA
>DWLO01000012.1:0-38496 GCA_018245335.1 Dalla quadristriga
CTCACGTTTACCTACATCGGATAATAATTATAATAGGTACGAGTTTAAGGGCCGAGAGTTGCGGAAATTATACCATTCTCGCTAACTTTAAGTAGTAACATAAATAAAGGTTGTAGCACACGTTACGTGTTTCGTTTTTTTGACAATGTTACATATAAATATACAGTAATAAATATATGTGACGTGTAACGCTCGGGACGGGACGGCACGGGAAAAAACATAAATCGTCACTCGTATGCTACGACTAGAAAAAGTGTATTTGAGCCAAATAACTGCAAACAGCAAACGCAGACCCATATTATGAGTATAAAAAAAGGTGGGTAGGTGGATTTTTTAAGGGGATGTGTAGGAAGTTTACGGTGAAATTGGACCGAAAATAGTTCGATGGATGGATGGATATTCAAGTTAAGGCCGGAATATTAGTTCCAATCTGGCAACTGCGAGTAGCTCAGCCTAGTCAGGCGATAACATCTCAATGTAAGAGCTGTAAGCTCTTAGAGAGTAGAGGTTAGGTTTGGGTTGAGGTTACTCCTATAGGTGTCATTTTCATTATTACAAACAAAATGAGACGAAGTTTTTAAGAGTTACCGAAGTTTTGCTGTTTATATCGTCGTTTTATATTCGTCACGGAATATTTTCCTCCACGCCAAACAATTCGGCATCCGGCAGCAATATCGCGTGGTCCAGAGGAGGCAGATAACAAGCGGTGATTTTACGACCACTCGCAATTTGTTGTCGCCTCCAGTGCTAGCCAGATATTACTAGTACGTAAATCATACTGTATTTATAGCTTATTAAATTTAATATCAGTTGGCTACCTGTTATTGTTTTGTCAAATATTTATTTGAATCAATTGAGGCAGTATCCCTGAATTTTAAATGAATGAAGTCTATTATTTGCTAAAAATAGGCTTTTGAAAATTTTAGTTTTTTTACCGTGCATTTTTCCAGAAGTCAATTTTTACCACGTGACAATTGCGTGACGTTGTTTAATGTCCAACAATAGAGAACAAATCACTTGCATATGTAATTGTTTGTTAATTGCACTCTGTCGCCTAGTATTGTAGTGGTAATCTAGTATTGCCATTAAATAATAATTATAAAAGTGGTACTTATAGTATTTGTTATGCACCTTACACTTATGTTCCTCCGTAGCAATGGTTAACTGGTACTGTGTACTTAAGAAACTTGACTTTAGTAACATCGGGAAGATATTGTTTATCCACAATTTAGGGTCCTAGTTCAACCCAACTTTGTATTTAAAATAAGAAAGGAAATACATTACTTCGCTAATACTAAAACAAGAAGTCAAATATATTATGTATTTTATTATGTTGTATAAAAATAATGTGCTCATTCTAATGTAACTGTAAATGAAAGAAAGAAAAACTTAATTTGCGCGTAAGACTGTATCAAAGATAACAATTATCTTACTACATTCTACCATTATTATAATAATATTTGAATATTTAATAATCTATGTACACACTTCTAGTGGAAAAAAACAAAAAAGATAGCACAGGATGAAAATGGTACAAGGACACTACTTATTTCTTATAAAATTTCTTCCAGTAGACCCGCGACAGGAAATTAACTTACGGTAGGTTTAGCGTGTACCATAATTCATTGATAATATTATGAAGGTTGAAGGTAAATAATGTAAAATACTTTATACATACTATGACATACATTCACACATACTTATATATTAATATATACACTACTATACACAACATGATTTACTTAAATAATAGTTTAAACTTGTCAGTTATATTTGTTGCATTACGGTGTAAAGTATTTACATACTTCATTATATGTAAGCTATGTATCTACTACTTTACCTGTTATTTCTAATAACACTAAGTAGATAGTTAGTTGCACGATACGCGGTACAGACGGTTAAATTAATAACCTTCATTAGGTAGTTTGAGAAACTAAAGTCGATTGAAATAATTGTCTTGTTTATGTGCTTTTTGGTTTGGTTTGGATTGGTGGTTTCTACTAGTTTACTTAGCAATTTTAAATTGAAGCGATTAATTACAACTAATATGACGTGAAATAAAGTGATGGGGCTCCAGAAAAGTTATAAATTCAAGATTTGAATGCTCGTAAGGTCAGTTTTTTATGACATTTAATTGTATATTAGCTGATCCCACATCATCTCACTTTTTTCTCTCTTTCTCTCACTTTTCTCTCTTGGGATGAATCCGAGTTTCAACGTGATTGGATATTTCGCCGGGAGCGACAGCGTAGGTACTCACTGTTTATTATTTGTAAGCCTTGCTAGAATCTTACTTGATTATTATGTTTTGATCAAGACAACGACCTGAATAACACAGAGTGTGCCCCGCTCTATGATTTTTGATAACAATAAATAAGATAAGATATAATTTATTCGTTATGTGAACACTTGCAGTTTTCAAATATAAATAAAAGACAATAACATTAAATAGGCACCACTTCAAATAGAAAGTGGTTCGCATTACGAAACGGATCCTGCTCAGCACTGTGCTGGATGTCCGAAAACAACCAGCTCTTGTATTCCGCAACCTCAGTTTGGTGATGCCATGGCTGCCAGCCAGTATTAGTAGAAATAGAAATAAATAAATGAGTGATGATAGAAGATTGTGCACTAAAAAATAGTTTTATTAATTGAACCTTCTTGGACACGATTTAGTTGAGTTTGGCTTTAAATTTCACGCCTTATTGGTCATTCAGATTTTCCATTGAATGCCCTTCATGCACTGAATATCTGCAACATATTTCGAATATTTTAATATTTAAATGCAACAGTTTAAACGGTTGCTTTTACTAGAAGTTTTGCTATGCCCTAGGCTATGGTCTAAATTGCTTAATATCTTCACAACACCGCAAAGTAGTGATGAATCGGTTTAATAGTAATAACAGCTTTAAGTATAAACTATTTTAATTACAACAGGGAGAGAGACTACGCGGTTCAGAGGGTTGATTAAAATTAGGGGTTGCTAATACTACAAGAAATGAGATAGCCTGCAATACAGGGCATGAGACCGACGTACAGTATCATTACATTCCACGGTTCCACCCCTTATACCCTTGTTAAGAGAAATCAACAGAACAGGCACTTTGTAGTAAAATTCGTTTACAAAATTAAATGGATTATTTCACTAGACGTTTTCGCTGGATTCATTTGTCTAAAGCGTTCGGTCTATCAAGGTTATTTGAAACGCATAGGTAACAGCAAAAACAATAGAATCAAGATTAAATTATTAAAATATTAAGCAAGATAATTATAAGTCAGGTGCGAGTTTAGCTCGCCCACTAAGGGTTCCGGAAACGGTATTCTTGCTGAAAAAATTAATTGTACAACAAAGTAACGATCGGGCCTGAATATTTAATAAAAGTTTGATATAATCCAATCTGCTGACACACAGACGGTCAGAAAATCGACACCCGAGCGAAAACAGTAAGCTAAAGTAAGCTTCCAACTCTCTCTTCGGGTTCGGAACCCTAAAAACAAGTTCTAGTAGTAAAACCTTTAGTTCTAGTAGTTTTGTTTAAGCAAGGTCAATTTTAAAGTTATCACAGACCGAAACTAATCTGTCATGTTGGTCTGGAAGTAAAAATTTGTACAACAAGAATATATTGTAACTTTTTCCTGTGACACTTTGCAGTGTCTATAAAGACGGATCTAACGACACAGTTTTCATTACGGCATAAAAAGAGTAGGTACTAAACAGAATCTAACGAAAACCGATTTTAGACTAGTTCTGATTATTGTATCAGCACGAAATTTCGAAAATTACATACCAAAGTTCCTATGAAATAAGAAGTACCTACGTAACATACAAATACATTGGAATTCTGAACCTTGTTTTTGAAGCTGGTTAGTAAATAGATACAAGCGCAACGATGCTGATGGAACTTTTCATTTCTTAGCTTACTGATTTATTGTAAAATTTTCATACTTTATTGTATAACTTTCTTGGTCTTTCTCCTTAAGGTACTTAGTGATAACAATCTGATAAAGCAATATTCCTACCATTTGTTGAGCGTAATCAATGGAACATTTGAATGGTTCCTTTGTCATTAAAACACTTTCTTCTCCTACTGAATGCTTTGATTGCCCACAATTTTATTTGGTTCTTGTAACTTGTTTGCAGTTAAGGGTACGATAAAATAAGTTAATGGCGAACCTGATGGAACCATTTGATAACGATCATTATCCTGTTTTATAGTTAGATGTTAAAAAACTAATGGTTCTTTCAAATATTATGAAGTATGATACTTTTTTTTTTAATTAGTTATATTTGCGTATTTTAAATCGAACCACACTTTCGTAAATGATTGGGTCGTGAACATAAATATCTCCAATCGATTTTTTATGTTTGATACTACAACAAGTCAATGCTTCACACTCATATTCCAAATACGTGATCTTGTTATTTTGATACTGACATAAGATAACACATAAGACATTTTCTTTGAAATCCCCCCAAATAATGTTACATTTTTTATTGACGTAAAATTAAACACTAACCCCTCGTAAAATTGATATCGTTTTGTATCTAAATAGATTCTAATAGATCTGCCGTAGTAGTTGCTTTGATTAATTATAACTTATAGTTATATTCTTTAAATATAGCTGTCTAGCTGTTAAATTGTATCGATAGTGGTTTGAAACTTGCATTGGACATGCATTTTAAATTTTACGAATGCAATAATTAAATTCAATAACACAGGTGCAGTCGTCTAACGATTAAAATGACTAATCTAACGATTAGATCACTTTTATTTTTGCGATAGTAGCAAAATATCTTACTCAAGACAGATAAAACATGCGCTTTGTATCTCATTTTATCTTTCATTATAACAGAGTGAAGTAAAAATAATGGTTGATACCATGTAATCTTAATGCATTGTAAGCTTATTTTGAATTTTTGGCCCAAGTATTTCGAGTTACGCTTACTATATTATGTTTAATTAGAACAGATTAAATAAAATGCAATTTCACCACTGCCTCAATCTTTATTAATACCAAAATCGCGTGACTAGCTAGCAGTGTTTGACGTTCGGTGCCAAAGCAGCAAACAAATTAGGTTAAGTGAGAATCGCTTTCCGTGTTTCATGAGTGCAACGCCATCTTAATTGGAGAAACTAGTATTATAGTCAGCTTGTACTTTGGCACCAATAATGTAATGTGTGGCAGCTGTGATGTGGTCAATTTCCTGATTCTCGTGAATTTTAGATTATTGCAATCATTTGTTTTGTATTTACGTGTCTATTTATTTACAACTTATTTATGACTTCGCCTGCGTAAAATCTCGAAATACAGATAATTTTAAACTGTAAAGGTACAGACGCTAAACTAAAAACCTATGTGTCTATAACTAAAAACTGTTTGAGGTATTGAGATTAAACAAGTAGTGTACTCACTACAATCCCTGAAAATCTCAGTAAAATTCGTTCAGCTATTTCGGAACCTATTCGTGACAAAAAAAACCGCAGACCTAAATTCTAAAAACGGTTGATTATGTTTAGGTATCATATAAATAGGTAATTACATTCGATTATTCACAATAATTTCAATATCACAGACAGACATCCCTATTTTAGTTATTGGTAAGCTAAGGTACTTATTCGAGCTATATTGTAATGTAACGAATAAGCAATACAGTTACGTACTCGTACAACTGGAAGAAAAATAGTATTGTGACACCTTTAGTTACAGCAATGAATAAGCTTAGATGTAGATACTGTAAAATTTTGCAATATTAGGTTTTACACGTGGGTTAGGCTTAATAATTTTAGGCTGATTACTTTTATGGTTCTTAAGAACGTATTTGGTGACAAATACGCACGAAACTGAAACTCTGTACTATCTATGGTTGCGTCATTTGAGGGATGCCAGATGAATTCAAATGGCAGTCGCTCGGCACACTATGATGTAAGTGTGTGCGTGAGGCCGTGTATATGTACGAATAGATCGGCACAGTCAGGGTGCTTCACATTCGATGTAGGTGACGCGGTGTCCACCTTTTTTTCTAGTGTGCGGATATTGATGTAAATTCCACGAGGTACTATTTCCTATACGTACCACATCGTGTGTTTGCGGTTTTGATCATTAAAATTCATAAACGACCACTGCTAAAGGTCACTCTGTTCAAGAGTAATTGTTTTAAACCTACATTATAACAAAAATTGGCTACATTGTTATAAAATTCTGTCATCGCTGGCGAGCTTTCATGAGAGCTTTTATCCAGCGAAAATGCGTGGCATTTTATATTCCTGACTTTTATGTTAAGAGGGGTAAAATATTATTTTTACGTACAAGCTGTGGGCGGTGTGGATGACCTCTTATCTGTTGTTTCGCGTGACTTCTCCGCGTATCTTCTGAAACTTCTTAGGTGCCGCTTACACTCAATGTCCATTTTGTGGACGCGATTGGGGTCTATAGTTAGGAATGCTATAAAAAGCATTACAAGAGTACGCGCAATTATTCGCCTTTATTACGTAAGCATCTACTAAGCCATCAAGTACACAATAGCATCTACTATGTTATCTTTTGTGGCTGTACCTATCTGTAAATGTAGTAGGAAGAGAGCACCTGCAACAGGATGAGGTCTTCATACCTTTGAAAAACCATAATGCAGGACTTTTACATAGATATGCTTTAACCTTAAAGCGAGTAATCATACAATGTTCATTCAATTTTAAATCTTACTATATTGTACTTACACCTTTTACTAACCTACTAAGTACTTACCTAGTAGCTTTACCTGTTGAAATCAGTTTAAATTTCTGGAATAATTAAATAACTTTTCAGAAATGAATATTGTAACATCCTCCGAACATTTTAATTACAAAAAAAATAATAAGTTTGAAACTTATGTCAGTCTTACACAGGGCGTGCATTATACATGTACAAATGTGAGCAAGTAAGAGCTTAATAATCGCATATTAATACACAGTAGGTGAACTTATTCGTGCAAATACCACACTGTAGGGCTGTCATATGTCCCGAGTTTCGTTACACAAGACATGTCCAGGTTTGCACTTGGCGTTGTTACCCTATATATCGTTCAGTAAGTAGATTCGGACGTAAGGAACAGCGTCGGACAAAGCCGAAGAATACAGTACGTTGTTTGGTTATCTAAAATTGGTACCAACAAGAACCGCAGCGTTTGTCTACCGTCTTGATAAGGTGCACGGCAATCAGCATGACGTCACACCGAATACGCATTAAGTTTACCTTCTACGTATCTCAATCCTCACTTGGGCAGGCACGCTAAATCAGTGTGCTATAAATGTATATTGCGTTTTTTGCAGGTCCTATAAACTTAATGATTATATAATCAAAAAATGGTTTTACTAATTTGTTCGTTTAAGTTCCTAATACAACGTTTAGGAACGTTTAGGAACGAAAATTTATATTTTTAACTATTGCTAACTGTTGGGCCGCGTTTTCGACGGCACCGACGGGCGAGGTGACAGCGGGGCGATCGTATTATACAAAAGGGACAACCCAGTTGGTCAAGACGTCCCGCACGTACCTTCTTACGTCGAAAACGCGCCCTTGAATTTGCAGAACAAAAGTGAATTATCTTAACTAAACAACACCTTTCTTTCTGCAGTATTCTCCAAAGGACAATGCGAAACTGGGCAGTACCGCTTTTTGGCAAAGACAGGCGGCTACGCATGGGTTCAAACACAGGCAACCGTCATCACCGACAAACAACAAAAGCCGGTCAGCGTCGTCTGCGTCAATTACGTCATCAGGTAAGTCTAGAATTAAGCACATATTACCGATTACGTAAAAGGTTCAATGATCTTATTTCAGTGTATAACATATCTTTTATGTTATAGACATTTCGTGTCTAACAAAAATAAGGTAAGTAAACTCCATTGTTTACGTCTATTTAATCAATTTTTATAAGGTCTGCCGCTCGAGTAGCGATAGTATCTGCAACGAATTGTCTGTCCTTATCGACCTCGAATATTACAAACACCTTATCTCGATGGGCCACTCCCTACAGTTTTATGAAGAGCCCTTCCATTATCTTTATTACGTAACTCAATTAGCTAACTATGAATTGTGAGTTATTATGAAGAACACGGAAAATGTGTAAATTGAGAGTTGAATTAATCCATAGAAAGTTCCATGTCTTCTAATATTTTGGGTTTTTGTAGTTTTGTCGATAATAAATCCATTGTGGCGCTAATAGGAATTTCCTTATACAAGTCAGCATCGGTACATTTTTATTTTACTAGTACAAACGGATTACAGTTGACCTTTTTACCGATCTGGCCCAAGTAAAATATAACCATTAATACAATCGATATCTGTAGACGAGTAATATCTTTCTCTACTCACTTCTCCTTTGAGAATACAAAACCTTGTCTCGGTCTAAATAAGGTCGGACAGTGAAAAAAGGTGTCTGGTAATCCTTTGATCGTGCACTGTCGAGTCTTTATGTAACAATTTTCCCTCCAGTAACCAACACTGCAGTGATTCAGTACAGCCACAAAGCCCTTTTTTCTCCGTCGTTTATTTTACGCGCAGTTACAAGATTTCATTAAAGGCAATGGAGCCCTAGTTGGAGCTTTTCGAAATATCACTGCGAGGCGTATTATACATATCACTTTTTTATGGGATTTAAGATTGTGTTATGTATTGTTACCATCGTTTATAGCTGAAAAACAGTAATCAAAGAATTTCTAATCCACTTTGACGTGTCTGATGAAGTCTGATCTGATCATAGTTAACTTTATCTGTGTTGTTATAAGTACATATTATATCATATCAAGCCCAAACATGCTTAACAAAACCTGAAGAGGAGACCAATCTACATGTCAGGGGCGGCACTTTGGCGTACGGCTCAATTGCAGCATCCGCACATTGTTGGCACCTGTTTGTTATGCTCAATGTTGTGTTTATGCTTGACTGCCTGATGTCTCAGGTTAAGTGCCATTCGAGTTAATTTACTGAACACTGTTATATTTCTCTTCCCAGTAATTTATTACTTTCATTCCACAGTTTTGATTTAAATTTTATTTTCACTCATTTTCCGTTTATTATATAAATCATCCGTTACTTTTTCGACCGCTATGTTTTATGGCAAGGATAATAGAAATAGGAAATGAATTTATGGAATGAATATTATCGGAATAGTGATCAACTTTAAAATATCATAACTTACGACATAAATGTACTAAGGCAATTTTCCGTTCGTTTCAAGTATGTACTCGCAATATGTTTGACATCCAAGAAAAACACTTCATATCACTCACGTCCAATGCCTACTCTGTAGTTCAGTTTTTGAATCAGTTTGTATACTTTTACTGTGTTATGTTAATATTTCATTATATTACTATGTTGATGCCATACCATTACTCTACCTTCACTCTCGAGTTTCTGAGGACACACAAGCAAATATTTTCGCTGAGTGGAAGGGGCCTGTTTAATGGTTTTTCTTTTTTGTTGTTTCAACTCCTAATTTTATGCTAATCGTTTTAAACGCTTTGAACATATTCATGGCACTTAGGTCATTAGGGATTCCGCAATGGGACAGTGTTCTTAAAAAAAATTAAGCTCAAAGATAATATTGCAAGATGTCGTTGGTGTTAAAAGTTTTAATTTAATAAAGCTAAAAAAAATTAAATACAGTAAAATGTGTTCGTCTTCGGCTGGTTAGACGGCTGTTAGACCTACCTATACAAAATATTAGATATCACACTTATCCGCCCTGGATACTAACTTCAATAGAATTGAGATTCAGTCCGTATCAAAATACAAATACAACACAATCATAATGATATTGTCAGTAGGTAGTATTACAAAGTTCTTAGCTAGTTGGTTAGTATAACATTTATTTACATCCACTGTTATAGATTAGATAAATACCTAATCAGGAATATTTATATTGCTTCCTATGCGTGTTCGCATATAGTTCATGCTAAAAATACTTCTTCGGTGCCATTTCCTGAACTTAAATTATTATGTCGACTCACGAATTTCTTTATCGACACCGGTATAGGGGCTCCCCAAGCTGGTATCGCGTTTATAGCCCATAGTTACCCCTCTTGAACTGTTTGGCTATATATATCCCTCGGGGTCACGAAGGATGTAATTTTACTTTTTACCTCCGTCGTATTTTTTGCCTTCACCTTTCCTGAACCATCAATCTACATTAAAGGTGTAAATTGTGGACCATGAACTAGCAAATTGCTGTCGCGCCAATAATAATTCAATCACATCAATCTTATAAGGAGGAAATTTTATAAGAACTGAACAGATGAACTGAAGAATAGACATATCGACTATTCCCTTCGATTTATGATAGCAACCAGACGTTGATTTTACGGCCGACGGTAGTAAGATTTTCCCATCATTCATCTCATCCCTTATTTTTATAAGATGAATTTCCAAAAACTGTAGTGGTATGTACTATTAGTAGGCTTAACTTTATCATTGGTGACGTCATAACCGCAACTCGCCTCGCCAAATAGTTTCTCTCAGCCGCGTTTCAGAAGTTTTACTTTAAAAATATTCAATATGATACAAATGTGAGCTAAACTATGGCACGTGTAAATGTATCACGAAGGCAATAACCAATTTTATTAGCCTGGCCACAATCACTTCGAATTGAGTTCGATCATTTCTAATCAGCGTGTCCATTAGCGACGCGCTATAAATAAAGGGAAATACTATTAAACCGATAAATATAAAACAAGAATATTTTTTTAGAGTAGTGTCTAAATATGCACAAAAACTTTAATCATCAAATAACAATATTCCAAGTTAATTAAGAAGGTAAGTATAATACAGATTCATACAATCAGAAGCTGTTATAGCTTACTTATTAAATATAGTAAATTATAAACTCCGTTTGAAATTCGTTTGTAAATAGTAATAATCACATTACACACCAATGCCAGCTTTAAACTCCTATGATTAAGGTTCAGGATTGACAGCGAGAATTCTGTACTTGTAAGTTATATGTGAATTTTGGTTACAAGCTAATAACGTTTATTTTAACAAAGAAGTTGCGGTGGTGCAATCTAACTACCATGCTGTTTTCTGCAGAAAGAATCATAAAAGCCTTCTCAAAGCAAGTTGGTCTATGACATTAAACATGTAATGTACCGACCCCAAGACGCCTCAAGTTTATGGAAGAACAATATATGAGTGAGCATCATAATGTACTGCAGACAGCTAGACACATCGTCCGAAGCCAATTAAAAAATTGAATTAAATCTATCTCTTACAATAATTTTATAAAACGTTGTACTTGCTGTAATAATTTAAACTGTGTTACACATTATGTTTACAGAGCAAGCTCAGCGATAGATGATTCGATTGACCTCAAATTAACACTATTTGTGTCTAGTATTAATTGGTTTAATGGAAAATTTATCTTAGCTGTGTTGACTATAGCTATGAAAACAGCCAGGGTATCAGAGCAAATGTTATCAGATGCAAAGGGTTGACGGGTTGTTTAAAATACGGTTGCTAAGTATCCTCTTCCTAAGATACTCTTTCGTCTGTAACGCATAACTTGAAAGTCTGATAATTTCCGACCTATAAGGCCAAGAGGGCTATAGATACGCCAACATCCACTACTAATAGGTGATTTATACCAATTGTTTTTAAATACTTAACTAAATGCTGACATGACTTTATGATTACTCATGTATGTCTCGTCTTACGTTATGTTAAACAGAACTGAATGCATAAGATGAAAAGTATAATGTAAATAGTCCAGAGGATTATGTTTTTAAGAAATAGCCTTTTTCCCTCCTCCTGCCCTTCCTGGTGGCATTGTCTATATCTTCAGCCTACATCACTCCATTGCTGGTCCTCTACAAGGCACGCTACTTAGTTCAGAATAAGGAAGTCATAACTAGTCATGACTGATAGGGCACTGTTTAAATCAAATCATATTCTTTATTTGTTGAATAAGGTTAAATGTCTTCTAATAATTTTCAATTTAGTGTGTGAAGCCTTTTCCATGTTCTCGAAATAAATATTTAAAGCTGCTTTTGCAAAGATGGTGCACCCTTTCCTATCTGCTGTGCAGCACGTAAGACCCTTGTACGAGGTAATCCTATATAAAGCATAATGCCTTGGTGATGGGAATCTTGCTTGACACGACACAAAAAGAGGTGACTCTGTTTTCAAGCTTTTCTTTCCGATATAATAATATACCTGAAGTATTTGTCTTGCTTTACTTACTTCCTCTATGCTCCATGCAACACTCGTGTATATCTCGAGTTATCATAAACATTACTTTTCTTAAATTCGTTATTCGCGCTTCTTTATTTACTTGGCGTCAAGTCAATCCCTAATCGATATTCTCCAATGCTGTTTGAATTGAGCTAGCGTGCTTTAATTTAAAGATAATCTTACAAATTAACGAACTCACCAATAATAATCTAACTTTACGAACTGTGTTCTTGTAGATGTCTAAAAAGTTGACATTTAAAGTTACCCATTTTATTTTTAAAATCAGAATTTTTTGATCAACGACCTTTGAGTAAGTAAGATACACACTCTAGCTAAGTTTCTTTACTAGAATATCTGACCTTTGCTCAACAGCTGGTTTATGTATTTTACTACAGAAGTGCCTACTGTATAGAATTACCGTTTAGTAGATGTTTTACAAGTGGGTAATGAAAAACCTTATTTATCAGTAATAGATCTAAAGAACCTTGTCCTTAAGTAAAACAGAAATAAATTAAGGTTTAATCCAGAACAAAGCGAAAGGCAAAAACCATGAACTGATTACTGACGGTATCATAACGCATGTTAGGCACGTGTCTCGTACTTACCTATGCACTTATTTATTTCTTAGTTAATGTTATGTCCTAAAACTAGGCTTTGCTACAGGCGGACATAATAGCTGTCGGCATTCTAACTGGTCCAGCCAGAATAATATTGTTAAATACGATAAATGGCAAGAAACCCAGTAGGAAATTAATTATAAGTGATCCATAGTTTTAATTTTAACTAACATATTCTTCACTTTCCTGTTTCTGATGTTGATCAAGTTACATTTCAATCAATAATTTTACAGACATTTCATCAAAATGTTTTTGTTCCCGTTCCTTTTACTTAAGAGTCAATATAATCTTACCCTATTTCAGGTGATATCATAGTTTTATTCAATGTCAACATGACATTTCATCACAACCCATCACTGACCCGCTACTAAGTAGGTACTAGTTTCCCTCAAATGAGAAAGTTTTAAGCCTTAGTCCACCACGATGGCCAACTGCGGTTTGGTGGTGGTATTGGTACTTGACAAATAGCATACTATGTACTCGTTAAGATAAATGCACGGTACAAATTCGCCGACATGTTGTTGTATAAAGCGTTTATTTTCAAGCAATAAGTGGGTCAATGCAAGTACCTACGCGTGACTCTGTACATGTGTAACCACTGTATTCGAAGGGCCACGTGTGAATATTATTAGATCTATTTAATCGTGTCTTGGTCGGTGCTAAGGATTTATAACTCACGAATATTTTTATTTTTAATATTATCTAATACCAAAAAAATATTTCCAGACAAGGAAAAAAATGACATAAATCTTACTTGATACAAACTGGGCCCTTTAGGAAAAAAATCAATTCGTTAGAAACAAATTATTATCCTCCAATTACGCGCATAATAGCGTATAAAATTTATATAGATGAGGTATTATGTAGATGCTAATGGCAGTCGTACAGAACTCTTCACTATAGGTAATAGTATTATTCAGATGTAAATAGCTGTCGTATAGTAGTCGTAAGAGTACGACTAGTTCACTATTGGAATGACAATCTGTAGGTACTATTCAACATAGGAATGAATACTTTCTTCTTATTGCATGTGCTCCAGTTATTCACCTATCATACTTAGGTTTTACAATAAGTGCATGCTTATGTATATATTTATTCTGTAGCACTCTGCATTAACAGTTCATTGAACCTGAAAATTGAATGAAGAATAGAGCACAATACCTATTCATTATGTAATAATTGTTTACAATTGTGCTTGCTAGGTAGATAAATATTTAATTCACCTGTAAATTTAGCTAACATTTAGTCAATCGTAATTAAAATATATTGGCATATTATTATTTACTACCTGCTTTTATTATTCCCGTTAAATTAATTGGTTAAAGGACGCCGATCGTTATTTTTATTTTATTAGATTGGTTTGCTGTTACAGTTTTTTTAGGTATTTAGATTCATTTATCAATTGCATTCATGTCAGTAGGTACATTTACAGATGTTACATAATTTTCATGTGAATTACATAAGCCCATATTTTGGCATTACAAAGATCGGAGTGGGTTATTTTTACAGTTATAAATTGAAAACATTTCATATTTTAATTAAAAGGAAATTAACAAAGATTATAGATAGACTGTCGTTTTCGTCTCGTCTTATCCATAAATAAAATTGGTGTGTATGTCTGTGACATCAATATCGCAATTTCATTTCAAAATTAAGGCCAATAATATGCTATTATATATATGACACCTAAACATAATCAACGATTTTTAGAATTTTAGTCTGTCTGCGCTTTTTTGTCGCGAATAGGCTGCTGACCGGATGTTGATGAAATGTTTAGCGATTGTAGAGGGAACACTAACTTACTGCATAGACTTGTTTTATCTCAATATCTCAAACAGTTTTTAGTGATAGCTCTTAGCGTCTGTACCCCTTTTCTCTGTTAAAAAGTTTTCTGTATTTCATGATTTTACGCGTTCGAAGTCGCGATCATTCCCTCTTTATTAATAAACTTAAATATAAGTACTTTGAATTGGAGCTCAGCCCCTCCTGGATATGAAACCGTGGCTCGGCGGCGGTCGTCGGTCGGTTTATGCAACGTCGGGCGAATGCACTGCAACCTCCCTCCCCAGGTTGTTCACCCGTCCTTCCTACTAGCTATTCCAACTAGAACATTGCAGTTTTCGTTTTAAGTTGAATGGGGAGCGTGGGTGTCCTCCGGTTATCGTCCCGATTGCGACGCGCGATGTGCGCGGTGCGCTTCTCTTAATATATTCTTTTAAACTACTTGTATAATTATATAATATGTATTTTATTATATGTAATATACTAAATGCAATTTTATGAATGTTAAAAAACTTAACGAACTGGCTAACATCTCGAGGACATACGAGGAAATAGAAACATTGATACAGGTTGCAAATACATAGGAAATATACGTTTTTATAAACACCCACACACGCACTTTTACCCTCCACTTTGTAGACTTCATTATACATTCGTCATTTCACAAATATGAGCTGAACAACTTAATTGTTAAAATAATTTCTACAAAAGTCTTTTTACGCGACCACTTTCAAATACTACCTTACAGGTAGTAGATCCGATTTTTATGTTCGTAAAATTAATATTTTCATGTTCTAGAAACCATCTTCATGACTAATTCCCTCATTTTTTTCCCTCTTTCCCTAATTTGTTCCAGCTTTGGTTTGACATTTCTACCCAAAAGGCTTTCAATCGTCTCATTAATTAAATATCCTTCAACTACGGCTTGGGACTACTAAATGCTCTCTTGATATATTTTTATGTCATTGACCTTCTCCTTATCTGTCGATATGGTTTGACGTTTCTGATCACCAACCGGTGTTTTGAATTACTTATGATTCTTCGTTCGAAATTTCATATACGACAATCCTTCATTTAATGTTCAGTATGTATTTAAGTACAGTTACTTAATGATTCGTGTATCTCATGTTTTTGTTCCTCCTTGCTTGTTGCTTTTTTTGTATTACACACTCACTGCGAAGTTGTTTTAGAAAGACACATTCGGTACGAGTAGAGTTCTTATATTATGTGCTGTGGAATATGGAGTGGAATATAGTGCTACTAAAATTAAATAAATTAATCCCTTTTAAGATTACCTCACTATCTGTTTCTCAGAACTCTTCTTCGCAATAACAATAACAATTGAGATTTTTGAGTTTATATTTACTTATTAATTAATGTTGCCGCTCATTGTCGCGCGGTGATTGTCAATCGCAACTAATTGGCAAGTTAGGCCGCGCTGATCTCGAATGCAGTTGTATGGTTAACCAATAGTGGCATAATTTCTTGAGCGATTCCGTGCTTCGGAAGGCTCTTAAAGCCGTCAGGCCTGGTTGTTATCTGTAGGGGACAGACGTTAAGACTTGTCGAAGGCCTTCGGGCGGTCAGGAAACCTACACTAGGGTTGGCTACTAACCTCTCCACTAATCCGTAATGCAGAAGCGTACTGGAGTACGCTCCCGGCCTTCTCGGTTGTGAGGAAAGACCAGTTCCCTGCAGTGGGACACTATGCGTTGCAACTTAATATTGCCTACATCCACATAGATCTGACCTAACCCAATGCGATGAAGAGTTAAGAGTCGTCAAATATTATTTTTACTCGGAGCCTGTTGTATCAAAAGCGTAATACTCCTCGACTAAAATATGAAAATTGGCATACTTATTAAATTTACTATTCAAGAAAATTTTAAGTATTTTAATTTCTGTGTTAAACTTAATGTAGCAATTTATTTCTTTCGTACATCGTCAATGAATGAACACAATTAAGTTTTGATTCACAATTTTTATCTTTTTTATGTGTAATGTTAAATATATGTTATGTAACATTGTGCGTCAGTGGATCTCGAAGTAGACAACTACTTTCTGGACAACGTTTCTGTTCCGAGTATTCGCCAATTTATTCGTGTATTCTGTCACGTAATCTGAATACCGTCTACTACATCTAACACAGTCAAATATTCTCCTTGTTTACTTCGTTGCCGATCGAATGTATATAGGTAATGTAATTTCTAAGTAGCTTCCGATGTTCCGTCCGGCTGACTCAATCAATGCACGTGTTCACGGTAAATAACAGTAAATTAACCAAGTATAACTATAAAATATCAGTCACGTTAGTCATCAATTTCGTGAAAGGATCAATCTACATCTACTACTACATCTATTACAACAAAGGAGAACCAATTGTAGATTTTTTTGTTTTTTAGAATCTTTTCAGTTATTATCATATTTATGTTCTTATCATATAAATCCAACATTAAATAAATTACAAGCCAGTTTTAAGACCGGCGACGCTATTTTAAGATTTCATTAAGCCTCTTCACCTTAGCCTTGACATTTCGAACATGAAAAAATCTTTAATAATTGCGATAGATATTGGATAATGTATGTATTCAAAAATGTTTTTAAACTAAAAAAGTCCTTACAACCATAACCTAATTTATCATTGTATTGACAAATAACCTGTAGCGACCTTAGTCACAATCACGATGATGTAAGTACAAATGACTAGTTTGTACTTACATCATATTGGAATGAAATCGACGTTGATAATACCCATATGGAGTCGCTAAACGCTGACAAATAGTTCGAGAGAATCCAACCGGTGGTGATGCAATTCAAGATTGTATGTGTACGGCGTTTAAGTCACGTAGCGTAGCCAGGCAAGTCGAAATTGGGGGTGGAGTTTACCGGGAGGGCAATGACTGCTGCAGGTCTCCCACCGGCCCTAATTGCGTAATGATTTACAGTTACCCAACTGCATCTCGTAATTCGCGCGATGTATTACATGAATTGTGACCTGAGCCACTAATAACGAAAAACTATTCGTATCGGTAATTGTTCATTCTTCATAAATTGTTTCGTTATTGACACTAGCTAAAACGACAGTTATGAACCTTAAATAATCAGTTTGAACGAAATGGTATAGCAGTAATTTCGACAACATCCAAAAGACTTCGGCAGTATCCCGGGATATAGCTGAGCTGACTTAAATCTTGAGATAACGAATTCTCATTCCGTTTAACAATTTACCTCAGATTGAGTTGGTTTTCAAGATATTTCCTTCCGATGATTATATCTTGAAATGTTGTCATGAGTCGATTTTCATTATATTATTTAAATTCCGTGTTATGGACATGATTTGGTACTGGTCGTATTCCATTATCATTTCTAATTTAATTACTAGTATTGCATTGTTATTATCTTAATATAGCAAACATTGCGAAATTTAAAAAGAAATAAAATAATATCTACAGTAAACTATTCTAAATTGTAGAACCCAGCCAGCAAATAATTTATATCAGATACGTTTTCAGAGTCACGTTTTCCAAATTTTGTGCAATGAGGCCTAGTCGTACGTATGAGTATGAGTCTTACGTACCTACTTTTCACCCAGTAGACACTCTAGTACAGTGTCAGAAAGCCGGAAACGCTACATGTGTTTTGCGCTTGGTACGTCGCAGTCCAGAAATAAATCGCAAAGCACGTGAAGTTCCAACTTTATCCCTGTGTGACACATGAAACTATTGTAAAATCTCCGGAAATTTAAAGTTTAAGAAATTTGTTTACGAATCTCTTTGGCGACGATCTTAAAATAACTCATATGTATTATTTATTAACTCTTTCCCTTCCGAGATATGCTAATTGTTCTGGAAGATACTTTACAATTTCAATGTTTATAGTATCAGTTAAGGCATTTGATTTACTGTTTAAAGGAATATTTCATTGATCGTCCATATTTATCCATTCTTGTATCTAAAGTTGGTATTGTATGTTGATGTATGGTTGCCAAGTCTAGATGGTATCGGAACCTCGATAGCTCTACACTGTATGGTCCATTAGAGCTCGGTGTCACGTTACGCGGCTAAATAGTGGAACAACGCGGCTTCATACAACGTATCGAGTGTCTCGCGCGGCAAACTGTTCAGTACATGTATTTCATAACCACGTTACTCCTTTCTATACTAAATATCCTGTATTTTTATGCGAAACAGTTTCTCGCCAACATCGTTCGTCATCACGTTTTAAAATTTAATAGAAATGTAATTTGAAATTTCATCTTAAGTACACATAGATACGGTCCGTAGATTACTCCACAGGTACTACTAAATGGCTTGCATTAATGCATGTACCTAGATTGCCTGAACTAAAACCATTATAATCATTCACAATAGTAACTACAATTGCGTCACTGGCTATTGTTAATTTAAAACCAGTTTATTTGTTAAACGGAATCCCTCAGATTAATATGAACCACAGCCTATGAACTAATAAATAACATTATAGGATTATAACATTTCTGTGTGCATATTCTACACGGTGTTTAGTTTCGCGGTTTAACTAGCCTGTCACTCCGCAATCTGCCTTGAAATTTGATTTGATACCTACCTTGAAATTTGATTTGATACCCTGACTTCTAGAGTAAACTGTATGTTATCTAGTCTTAACTCTGATCTAGTTTACTCGATTCTGTGAGCCCTGAACTAGTTCGATTCTAGTACCCTAATCAATATATCCACTACTATCTCCAATACTTCTTTAGTTCTTTTCATACGAGTAAGTTGGACATTTCCTCTAAATAATTCCACAGCAAACTATTATCGATCGTAGAGCATGATAATTAGGCATTCGTGACCTATTTGTATCATAAAATCGAACGTTGAACCATGGCACGACAGATCGATAACAGTAATAAAGAATTCTTTGACTGAGCTGAACTTGGATATGTATGTATATGTTATGTGTAGTGTTAGTATTAAATAGTAATAAAATGCATTCAGACTTAGAAACACATACCTGAGGCGTGGATTTTCAACAGCTTTCGAAAAGGACTGTCTTGTCTTAATCATGACAATAAATTCTAAACTATCATTCATCTATATGTTCCTATAATAATAGTGATCGTTATTTAATACTTAACTGATTAATTATTGTGAAGTGAACTTTCTTAAGTTAATAAAGAGACGATGGCGTTGGAAGATTAAAATTGATGTAATTACGTATTTATAAAGTATGAAATCTATACTTAAAACCGACTTGGTTTTATGTGTCTGTTACCCAAATACTTAACATTTATTAATCGTTTAAAAATGCGTTACACAATTTTAATCATGCAAATTATTTTAGAGGCCACTTCATTCGCACCCGCACTGTGCTAATTTTATTATTCTCGCAGTTCATCGACCTTTTCAGGATTCTCCGTCACCAAAATAACCGGCATTCTGCTCGAGCTTTAGTTGCTAAATCGGTGTAACCATTCAATATCTTTGCAATGTTTGTAATGTCTTCTTATCGGCATAGTTAAAGTGGTTATAATGTAATTCTTATCTCGACTTCACAGTAATGCACCTCGTAAAAATGTGTGACTATCACATCTCCGGTAAATGCCGTGGCGTGTTAAAATGACCGTGATCCCTATCGATCGTCGGCGGATCGCGAACTTTGTTATCTGCCGCGTGGCTGCCGAGTGGCGAGCGGCAACGGCAACCCTCAAAAATTTATCATCAGGTTACTTCGCCGCCGGTTGTGCAGTGTACTCGGTATGTGTTTAGGTGAGCCGCGTCACGAGCGAGCATCACGAGTGCGCCGTCGCCGCCAATCGCGGAGCGCATCATTCGCGGCTCGGACTCCACCGCAAGCGTACACCCCATGCGTAACACTCTACCGACTGCCCGAACTCGCGATCACCATCAGCTGTTCGCGGCTTAATTTCCGCACTCGCCGCTCACGACTGTCTCTCATTCAAATATAGTTGACCACACACAACATGGTAAGAGCCAGTGATTTAAAACATAGTGACAGTGCATAGTGGAAAGTGCTTGTGTTTTCTTACTGAGTGCTAGATTATGTATCTGCGTCTCAAGTTTGCGTTAAGTTTTAAAACAATAGTTGTCGTAGGAAGGTAGTCATCAATAACGCTTACATAGCGGCTAATAGTATGTGACTGTTTAATTCGTATCGAGGAATTTCTTACGTTTTCAAACCGTACTGATTCGCAGAATGTGTAGATTAGCGTTTATTATCAGTATATCGTTAGCTAAAAAATACAATGACTGTGTAACAACTACCTTCACGTTTATATAGTGCGGTAATTTGTCGTATGCTAGGTCATTACTTCAAACTATAGTTTCAAAACTATTATCACGAAACGGAATGTTGGGGACTCTTTCGGCCAGTTGTAGAATTGCAAGTACAGTTTTGTTTGGTTACCTTATTTTCGTCTTCGTCGAATCGAGGTGCATGCGTGAAGCTCCGCCGGGCGCGCTGCGTTTTCTCGCGCTCGCTTGGTTGCGTCTTGTTTTTGAGATCCGCTAAAATTAGCGAACGCGTCCCCCGCTGTCCTCAGCCGGTTACATAACCGCGCCACATACTCGGCCTTGACTCCCGCGCCGGTCTTCGAGCCGCGCCATTGGCAGACTATGTGTTCACTTCACTGTTCAATCGTAATTAAACAAGAGTTACTAGGAATTACATTAACAGGTTTGCGAGGTTTGCAATAATTTGTGATTTTAAACTAAACATTGGACCTAGCTGAAATACCAAAAAAAATCCATGAATTGTCGTTGTGTATGCAACTTGGGTATATATGTGTTAAGTGTCGTACTAACATTTATATTGACGTGGACGGTAAATTATTAAGTATCTTAAAAAGCTTGCACCTGATAAAATTGTTTTTAACAATAGTGAAGAGATGGCATGGCATTATCCAAACAAAATAGTGAATAGCAAAAATATAAACTTTTCCCAAATTTACCAACAAGCCAACTGTATTATCGGTACCATTGTAATAAAAAGGTGCTACTCGTTTAGTCTTAATCTAAAACCTTTAAACAAATACGGTTATTTCCTCTAATGCATTATAAATTCGTCTGTGTTGTATGTTATCTTATCTTATCAGCAGCGGCATTCAAATTGATACATCAACATTCAAATGTGTGAATGGTTAAAAGACCAGACTTTTGTTGGTTTCGACAATTATTTTCTTAATATTCTAATATTTTCGTTACCTTATTGTGTTTAAAGATAGTTTTGCAAATGTTATTATTATACTTTGCATAAAATAAACCGTGTAGTTATTTCAAATAGTTTTTTTTGCATTTGTGTATTTTCTTACAAAGTTAAAGAGTTCGAATAATAATTCCGTATAAATTATCATGAAGATTTTGTTTAATTGGCACTTTATATAAAATCAGACATACGTAGGAATCTTGTTATATTTACGTACCTAGATCATCGAAACATATTTAACTTGGATGCATGTTGTTATTCAATAGTGATTTCACGCTGGTCAACTTTTCTTCAAAACATTTGCCCCATTCAAAACTAAATGTTTCAAGTCATCAAGTTTGAAAACTTTCGGGATTATAATGCCATTTCGAAAGAACTGTTGCAGATAGTGAAATTAAATAACCTAACGTTTACATATTAACTTATTTCTAATTTCGTGCGCTGCATACTATGTCCGAGTCGTAAAATGAAAATGACGATTATTTGAATTTGACTAATACAGTTGTCTTGATTAATGCTTTACAATTAGATGACGTCACGGCAATGCCCTCGACCGTGTGGATGTAATTGTTGAATTGCCTGCCCGTTCAACGGTATCACGGCCAAGGTCACAAGCAGTAAACATCTGTCTCTCATCTTCAGCTGTTTACCCTATTACCGTGTAATGCGATATAGTAATATTCCTTCCGTTAGGTACACGAGTAAAAAAAGCTAATCTTCTTCCCTGTGTCGTCGCAAACTGCAAAGTACATGCTGAGAATAATATCGATCATTATAGAATGCTGAGGTTGCATAACCTAATCGAATTAGTTCTATTTTTAAATAACAATCGTGTATATCCGCCAGAAGAGACAGACAGCTAGGCATTTCGGTGTAGGCCGACTGAGACAGGACGTCGTCGCTCGGTATGAAATCTTTCTTCCAACAATCGATAAGGGTTCGCCGCGTGTTCTGGATGCGCGCGCAATTCGGTTTCACTTCTACTGGTGAATGGCCGACTCAAAGAAAACATGGGGGACTCGGCAGGGGGGATGGGTATCTGGCAAGGTCGTTTGCAAGGCCGCACTTACTACCATCCGTTCATCTCTTTCTATCCCCGAATCTGACTATACTTCCATCCTGCTCGAAGAAATTCACTTTCGAAAATAGCGTAAGTGTAGTAGTCCAAAACACACCCCACTTACGAATTTTACGATTTATGTCTAGGCAAGGATGACTCTCTCGTTTTTGGCATCTTATAACTATTACGTCACACCGACAACATAAATAGCGGATACCAATAGTAATGTTATGAGAAGGTAATTTATTAATTGGTACATAGAATTCTGGAATTCTAGCTCAAATCGTAGATTTCCTTTATACGTGTACAGTAACTACTCAAAAATGGGGTGATTGTAAGTTATCTTTAGAGAGGAGTATCTCAATGTAATATAATGTCGTAATCCTATGATTGACGACCAAGGAGGTCGTCTTGCAAAGCACAGCACACGGTGACGATAATACAGGAAATATAGATTCTTTACTATGTATCTCCTATTATCTGTAAGGTTATGGAAACATGAACTGCTACAGCGTCAATAACGCTGTTATCACATAAGTCTATGTTCATCAACGAAGGCAATTTTAAAATCTCGGTGCAATGACGCAAATATGTCCTAGGGACCAATTCCTAGGTTATCATTCGGTTGACATGTGTTAATTAATCCCTTACTTTAAAGCTATCTTTAGCTGCAATTTAATGACGTTTTAATCGATTGCCACTTAGATTTCGTCAAACTAGTCGTGGCTTCATTACGGTGTACTTGTGTTCGTGGTGTCGCCTAAACTTACGAAATAAAATATTTACATTTACTGTTGAAAGTACTTCTTGTAACTGTAAGATTTAATATATTTTAAATCGAATAAGTAACAATTATAAATAATAGACAAATCTTGTAGTCGTGAATATTCATTTCCTATCTCGTCTTTTTGGGGTAATTTTTATTAATATTATTTATGTTAAAACATAATAATTTTAACGTTTATTTTACAATAGTTCTTCAACACAATTCAACGTATTTAATTACGGTATTACCATACATACTATGTAGTGTTTCGCTGTTATCACTACTTTAACCAACGCATTCGTCGTTTGTTTACACGGATTACCTGCCTAATCTATCTTGCCGAGAAATATAGATTTTGTTTGTGTCTACACGTCAAGTCTAGAAGAACGAATAAATTAGCGCGTCTACAAGTTTATCGGTTCCACACCATACTAGCCTAGCTAGATGATAGCTCGTCTAATCATCGGCCTTGACTATTGTTGGCTGATTACTCCCCGCTACAGACGTATCATTATTATCTAGCACACAGCACCGATACGTTCTTAACATCGCGCTCAGGTATTGACTATCCACTTGCAGTTCTTCGCACGTAGGTACCTACTCGTTTGCAAAGTAAATTTATAACATGTATAACAACAAGTTTGTTTATTTCAGTCATTTGTAGCGAGCGGTGTCTAATGTGACAAGATTCGCACTCGCGCGACAGATGTATGTAGGTAGGGTTCTCTAGCGGCAGACCTGTTAGTTTTGGTTGTAAGCAATATTTCTATTGTGTGCATTATGTTCACAGCGGTATCGAGTGCAAAGATGAGGTGCTCGCTGCACACCAAGTGCAGCACGTAGACTTGAAACCGAACGTTGTACGAAAAGTACCGAGCGCGCTCGCTCCGGTGCCTCCACCGTCCTGCGAGCCTCCCGCAGACTTGGCCAACGGCGCCATCGTCGCCACCATCCTGCCCGACGAGGAACGACCCATACCCGTCACCGAACAGATATTTGCGCCGAGAAAGAAAGAAATGAACAAAGGCTTTCTCATGTTCTCCCAAGACGAGGAGGGACATACAAGTGAGTCGCACTTGAACCGCAAAAGCTTAGGTATCCGTTGCTCGCTTTATCGAATTCTTTCCCATTAACAAGAATTCCTCTACAATTTTGATTGTTGGTTTCAGTGCTTAAAGACGAGCCGGAAGATCTGACTCATTTGGCACCCACCGCTGGTGACGCTTGCATTACCTTTGATATGTTCGACGAATTCATTCTAAACGACAACTACTGCAGTCTTTTGGGCGATGACTTGGCGAACGGATCGCCAGTCGACTCCTTAATTGGTGATTCCTTGTTATCCTCGCCCGATCCCCAGGTACAACATCGAAACTACAACCTTATTTGTAGCAGGTATTATATTTGAAGTTCCACGCTTTAAAATAATATAGGAAAAATTATAACTTTACAATGTTTTAGGAGACAGAGTCGTCATGTGAACAATCTTCACTCCTGACAGAATTATCGCTGGATGCCTTCGACAGTGCAAGGTCGGACAATGACATTGACGATGGCAACTCACCATTAATTCCGGCTAGTGATGAACTACCGGTATTGGAGCCGGCGGTTATGTGGGGGGCGTTGCCAGATAACGTGAGCCAAGCCAGACCCCAACCCTCTGAACCTACGACGTCGGCACCAGCCCTCCAGCGCTTGCTAGCAGCACCGCCGACTGGCCCACCACCACAGGATCTCATTACCAACATTTACTCTGACCCAGGTATTCAAGAGTTACATAATTGACAATATTGATTCGTCTAATATTAAAAACGTAAATGAGATTTTATATAATGAGTGCATATTTTCAGGTCTCATTCCAAGCAGAACTATATCGACGTGGGACACCGGTGTCAAAAGAGTGTTGAAGCAAGAGGAAGAGCCGAGTGCGAAACGCGTCAAGCGTAGTCCTTCCCCAGCGACCTCGCCGACCCCTGCCGCTCCGTCCTCAAGCGTCCTCATGAACCTCCTGGTGAGCGGCTGTGACGTGGACGCTGGTTACATTTGCATGGTGCAATGCCGGCCCCGCCAAAAGGCAAAAGCATGAGGCGCCGGGCCTCGGTGAAGCGAAAACTGTGATAAAGCGCGTCCAGTGTTCAGTCGTTAGATAAGATAGCGAGTTCTCGGCTCACACGAACCCTCAATTCTGACCAGATTGAATTCGAACAATTATATTGAACGTAGATACAGTGCCGTCAACATTTGTGATATCCCGTTGTTTATACAAACGTTTCAGTGTCTATATTTCTTACTTGTACTGTTTCGTTGATCGAATAACTACCCGACAATAAAACGGTTAAACGAATTTTAGTTAGTTGCAGTTAGCTCGTCCTGTGGGCTAGGACCGTCTTGAACATGACCGCAGTTAATCTTCTACAGACTGGTAATCTCGTACTTCCGCTTGGCCTGCGGGCGGTAATGAGACTCATTCTACAAAACGAAGATGCTGCTCCGCCTTCGTTGTGTAATGTTTCGAAACAATGGAATCGTTTTTAGTGTTATTCTAGTTGTTAAGTTTTAACGTGCGCATATCGTTGTGGTTATGATGAACAGTCGATTACTCGTAGGTTTACTAAGTTACCGTCGCTCGCTGCGTTGACGGGGTCCTGTGCCGCGCACTCAGTCTTATGTTCATAGAATGGTTTTATCGACTACCTATTATTATTGAACTTCGTCGCTATTTATTCGTTTTTATTATGTTATGCTTAGTTAACTTCAGAGTCTATTGTTAATTTTGTATCAGTCTCGTGAGTCTACTAGCTAGCTACAGTTTAACCTACTGTAAATCGTTGCGCTGGTTTGTTAGATGCGTAAATTTAATCAGTGTTTATAGGTACTAGGTACGGTAGTTGTAAGGCGATTTATGGACACTTTGCTAGTTGTAAAAGTAACTGTCGTCACTGCCAAGACTTATAATCAAGTACAACATAGAAGCAAAGTATAGCTATGGTGTTTATCAACTTTTTATTATTTTAAAACATTTTAATAACTACATGTAATTGTAGAACGTATGTTTAGTATTTTTATATTTATTGCACTATTATATATTCTATGGAAAATATAATAAGTATATAAAAAAATGTTTTAGCAGCTACGAGATACCTACTCGAAAGTTTTAGAGATATTCGAATTTAGGATACCTAATGTGCTTGACCATTGTCATCCCAGTACGAAATTATTAAGTACGTAAAATAATATAAAATTTAAAAAGACGTATTACTGGAGCTCGGATATTGGCCGCCCGACCTAAGTGGACGGAATGGGATAACTGCGCTGTGTGCACTACCCTAATTTACGAATCTAAAAATCATCGTATTCAAGATCAGCGGCCGAGATTCGTGGCCCTGCTTATAAAATTGTATGTATGTTTGTAGACATTTTAAACTTGTCATCGTTGTTATTAACTTTATAGTCTTTAAGTGGAAGGATGTAAAATTTAGAAAAATATTCTATTTCTAGAACGAAATATGATACAAAACAAATTTAATCGAAGATATTCAATATTAAAAGAAATTCAGAAAAATTTCAAAAGATGCACGTTGATTTTATTACCGCCCTTATATCCCTGTCCCAGCCATCCTATGGAGTATTTATTAGCTTTAAACAGAAATATAACATTTAGTAATTTTTTGTGTAAATAAGATGCATATTAAATGTATACACACAAATAAGAAAACATTAAATTTAACAAAATTTATAAAATTATTATTAAATAGGAGGTACCCATACCCATCATAAATTGTACTAGATACAATTCCTTATTACTTTTCATTTTGCTTTAGAATCTTATGATTCCAGAAATAAATGATATTAATTTAAAAGCTAGAGGATTGTGCATAGTATGAGTCGTCGACTAAAACTTTATCAATAAGTTATCCAATATGCGTAAAGCAAACATACGAACTTATACCTACTAATAAACAGAAGCTGATATTTACAAAAAATACACATGTCATACTCCTTAGTCAGAAAAGTTTTTTCATTTCTCGCAAACATGTGTCACTACTGCGTGTCAGCAGAAAATATAATTTTGTCTATACTGAATATTATTCTTCTCTTGGTAGATTTCCCCCAAATAAGTAACGGGCGAGCTTGCTGAAAGTTAAAAGGAAAAGAAAGTTTTTTCTTGGTCTCATAAAATATTCCATTGGTAGGTTATGCTGTGTTAATAAACAATGAAATTATTCTACCTCGAATCATCATCGAAATTATCGAAAATCTGTCATTTTATACCAAACTGTGGCAAACAATTATCAATTTCAGCCAATAAAACAAATCTCAAATCCACACCTAGCAGACACTAAGGAAAGTCCCGTGGAGATGAAAGAGAGCCGGAAAAAATACGACGTCATTGAGAATTATGGCTATCAAATCTCTACAGATGATGTGAGATATCAATAAGGGCCCAATAGAGTATAGAAAGTGGAAAAGACTTATACGCTCGATTACTAGCTAAAATATATCTTTTACCTTTAGTAAACACAATAAAAAGTAACCAATTAGACAATATCAGAGGATCAGTAAAGTAAAGATGGTGAAGTATGTAGCGACGCGTAAAGCATTAATTTACTAGAAACTCGGTCAAATGTTGTTCAGTGTGTCTCAATTAAATACTTAGACGAGGGTTAAACATTACCAACCGAAGATTCATTATTTTACAGTCTGTTTGATTTAGTATTCCTGGTTGTAATGTGCAGGGATTACAACGAAATCACTCAAATGCCGCCTATAAAACAAACAAAAAACAGCTTATGTAAAATTGGAACATCCGTTTGATAGCAACAATATGTCAGACTGATACTATTGTACAAACGAATAGACAAACATCAAACTTATAACAAACACCTCACGAACTCTCTCAAAATGTAGATTATAATTGAAATGTTCCAGTGAGAATTGTATAGAAATTCTATTTGAGCGAGATGAAAACT
Organism: Dalla quadristriga; assembly: GCA_018245335.1. Taxonomy (NCBI): domain Eukaryota; kingdom Metazoa; phylum Arthropoda; class Insecta; order Lepidoptera; family Hesperiidae; genus Dalla; species Dalla quadristriga. Next base: position 28,603 of record DWLO01000012.1, read on the forward strand.
GAAAACTTGTTACCCCATTTAAATAATGGGGTGGAAACTAAAAACTTTTTATGGAAAAAGCTTATTTCGCTACAAGAGCTGGGACTGGAACCCGTTTCAATGTCGATCTTTATCAAAGAAACAAACGGTGACAGTCATCTTCCGTACCAGGATTCTTTTTATCTTTTATCTAATTTTATTTACTTTATCACAAGTATATGGGTATACACTTATAAACGTCAAGTAAAAATTGGGTAGAATTCTACCTATACTATTAACAGTAACAAACATTCAAATAATAATTATCAATCAAAATATCAGTTTGCAATAAATAAATAATTAAAACTCAAGTACTCTACCACCTAATACTCAAGTACAAAATCGATTTCTTACAAATGCGTTGCAACTTCTGAGGACGAATATGGACTTGTAGTATATGGATACTTGTATTAGTATGACGTGAGACTGCAACACGTAGCTGCTCTCCGCCTCTTAACTGTAACAGACCATCCTAAATAGTGTCATACTTTTGCGGGTAGATGGAGGCAAGCTATTGTGTCCTAAGATGTCACCAAAAGTAGGCCAAACAACTACTGTTTAAGTTGAGAGAGGTAATACTTAACAAGCTAAAACAGATTCTTTGATATCAATAGACAATTTACTGAATTCTTAAATAATAAACGCTTGAACACTACTCAAACTTCTGCTCTAGAATTCCCTGATACGCGGTTGTTACACACGAGACATCACAAATAACGACCAAGACCTTAGAATAAACACTTTTTTCACTTCCTTCAGTATGTATGTTGTATGTCCAGTCGGGAATTAAACCCAGGAACCTTAACTTTGCAGGCAGGGTCACTGGCCAACCTGGCTGCAGAGTCGCCAAAGTCTTACAGAACTCAACTGACAAGAACTGGTTTCTTTTCTGTATATTTTAGTATTTGCTTAGTACCTACTTCAATAAATGATCAATAAAATTCATAATTATTGACCTATAGAAAATACGTATATATTTAAATAAATTATTTCCATGGCTACCCAAAACGAGCTCTGCTTAAGATGTCCGAACTAACTGACACGACATCGACATTTAGGCAAAAGTTTTGGACGTAGCCAGGAGTTATAAAATGAGCACGCAATGAAAAAACAAATAAAATTTTATCAAATTAACCAGAAATCGATGGGGCAGCAGCCGTGGGAGTAGAATTAAATTCCATTGTTTGCCATCCGATGTTCTTTGGACAAAGCTCTCGAGGTCAGCTGGATATTATTTCGATGTCATAAGAATTGCAATATTTCTAATCGATAAGACAATTTTATTCTTAGTTCTGTTTTCACATTACAAAATAGCAAACTCAAAGAAACACAACTAGCTGACTACCATGAACGTATTCGCGCAGAATATGTTGCTATGAGAATATCTTAACAAGCTAAATAGTCTAAACGGTGCAATAAATCATTTAATATGACCCCAGTTCAATAGATCATACGACTGGAAAGAAAACAGGGTGATTGCGGCGGATACCAATACTTAGAGGGGAGATACGATTCATGCGATGAACTTCTCGCTTACTGATACCACGTATCATAATCGAATGGAGACCTTACTATAATAAGATCTATTTATGGGATCCTCCCTCCCAATATTCAACTTATTGGAATATTTCGTATTTCGATCACTGAATGTTGAAGACCAAATTCACCCTGTTGAAAAAATATTTTAAGGGACTTTTCGCATGATAAAATCGTATCAAAACATAGAATTTTGTTTACCGCAAGTTAACAACAATAGTCTAGAATATGCAAAAGAATTTACAGAATGCAAATTGAGCAGGATAATGTTGACATTTACATGTATTATGACCGCTTTAGAACGGATTAATTTTAACTACCTTGTAGTAACTGAATTATGAATGCCATCACACAGTCTGTTAGTATTTGTTATATTTCCAGTTTAAAGCTAATACATAACTGTACTAAATCCATAAATCTTTAAATGTTTCAAAATACAACGTGCATCTTTTACCGTTCTCGTTTAGATACGCTATTAATTTTTGACGCTGACATAAAATTCAATTCATTATTCTCATATATTTCTTTTATGTTTTCCAGATCCCAGCAAAACCACCAGCGCAGCAGGTGCATCCCAAGATACTTTCAGGCTACGAGCTGGTATTGAACTCCCGTCAACAAGTGCCGCCACCAAGGCAACCGAACAGGAACCAAATGCAAATACCTGTCATAAATATTATTAAAGTGGCCCCAAATAAACAAATGATGCGCGCCAACACACAAACAAGCAATAGTCCGCCGATGCGCAAAAACGTGCCAAGCAATCCAATGTCTCCCCTTACCCTCAATGTCGGTAGTCCCATGTACTCTTTACCATCCAGCCCCAGCACTCCCAACTACAGCCCAGCAATGAGTCCAGTCCAGCGGGAACGGATGTTAAGTCCGTATTTAACACCGCAATCCATGTCGCCAGTCGGAAAATACAGTCAAATGTGTAGCCCGAGCAACAGCAGACTCCTATCACCGAATGGGGGGTCATTACAAGACTACGATCCTTACATGACTAACAAAATGCAGACAAGCCCTGGATTTCCTCTTCAGTCAAACGACTTACTGATGGATTCCAGTATGCCATTGTCAGCGTCCGACTTTTGGACCGAAACGGATATGTTACAAGGCACATGTGATCTGCTCACGGCCTTTGATGATGTTAAATTAGTTTAGCTGAATGTGTGAATGTATGAGGAGTGATTTCTAATATTTATTGGAAACCATAAGTGATGTGGCAGTAAATAATACTACTGATGTCTCCGAAGCATTTTTGTGGTAGGTAGACGAGCATCTACAGGATTATAAAAATTATTGACTGAAAAATATGCTCGTCTCGTATATATTTACACAAACATTCCAATAGTGGTGCTAGGATTTGTGCCTCCTTGAAATATATCTTTCCGATTGAAATCACTCGAATGAATGCTGGATCGAAAAGGGTAAGAAGAGCAATGTAAACAAAGGGATTCTAAACACATTCTTTCAGCGACATTGTTACAATCACATGTTTTATGAGCACAATATGGCTGCAACGTTGTAATTTTTTTTACACAGAAGTTGTCGTTTTTGTGAATTTTATAAGAAACTTATTATACGTGTTGTTTATATAAAAAAAAATATTTGGCGTGTACGGAATCCCGAAAATAACAACGAGATAAATTGCGTGCAAGTGGAAATAAAATATGTTATACAATTTATTTTAATATACTTAGTGTTAGTAACTGTAACATAGTATGTAGGGTGACAAATTTATCGTTTTGTAAAAGCCTAACCGATATAAACACTAAATCCTGCGTTAAAAGTGCGCAAGTGGAAATTGTTATACTTTTATATCAATTTTAAAAATTATTAATTTAAAAACAATTTTATGGACATTTGATTCATACCCGAAAAGAGTAGGATCAGTGTATATGTGAACGATGGGATGTCTTGTTCATCTATGGGTGATTTTACTACATCTGATTAAAGTAATGAATGTCCTATGTATTTTTTATGTATGAAATTATGAATAGATGCAGACAACCTGTTATGTTTGGGCTTAATTTATATTTAATGATCAAAATGTATAATATACTCAGCTAGAAAATAAGATAAAGCGAAAATATTATCAAATAATAAATGTTAGGCAGTAAACCTTATAATTTCTCTTCTTGTGTTTTCACATAATTCCTATATCAGGACATAAGTATCTTACAATGACAATTTTATTTATATACCTAAAGTCATGTAAACTTCAAATATATTTAATTTCATGTAATATGTACCTCCATTATGTTGGAAATGTTCGTTTTATAGTGATCATATTACATTTACTTATCAATGTTACATAGTTTTGTTTCATTAAATATGATAATGGTACGTACCTCCATATGGAAGTAACTTTCCTAGATAGTAAATAGGGTAGGTATGCTTTAAAAGACCTACATTTTCATGCCCTCGAATAAATATGTTCATATTCTATTCATATTCTATTCTTTCAAGATGAGACTGTTTGCCAAACAGGTATTATTTATAATAAGGTATTACAGCAAATAGGAATCTTTTTATACCTTTATGTATACCTGAACATCCCGAAATAATTACTTTAATCAGAACTATGTACAATTTAAGTACAATTTTCCACACATGCAATAATTTATAAAATTGCTCGTTAACGATGCAATTAATATCTTTAATTAAAATCTCGATAGATTTATGTAATACAATATACATATTTAGGTAAGTAATTGATAATTTTTTGATGTGTTTGCATGAAAGGTTAATTTCGTTAAAGTGCAATTTAACATATTATAATTATTTTTATCAAAACCTCAAGTGGAAAACTAGGGAATCCGTAAGATCAGTAAAAAAGTTCAGTAAGTATATTATGATGTTTTATCATTACCTAATATTAATGAGTGAGCCTTGTTGTTTCTTGTCAGTAAATTGATATAAGACATACTGCCAATGTTCATTGTTCATATTTTATTATACCATTTACTTATATCTTCGCTAATCTTAAATAAAATCCCAACAGTGCCATAGATTGTTAAATTATCTAATGATAATATCAAATGGTTTTGTTTATATATATTGAATATAATATAGAGGTACATATGTATTGTTTAAAATTAATTATCTTCAGGTACATGCTAAATAAAATGGAAATTGTAAATAACATTATAAATTGGTTTATTTTATATATATTTTGAGATTAAATTACGTACGTCATTCACTTAATGTTTTATTTCATTGCTATTAGCACCCAAGTAGCGAACATGCTTACAATAAGTGGTAACTGAAACCTGTGGAGACCTGGAGGCATCTTTCAATACCACTCCCCATTTAAAGTTAGCTGCAGATGTATGTCTGCCTCAGGGCTTAGATGAAAACTATGTAGATGGTTCAAGCTAGTGTGATAATATAATGTGATGACGCGGTGGTCTCTTACGTTAAAATAATAACAGAAGCAACTTCATTTCAAAACGTAAAATAATATATAAATGACACCTGTAGAACTGAGTTATCATAAAAAGTTCTTACCCTTTAATTGTGTCACATCTCTTCTTACACTAGGCATACTATCAGTTCATTAAATCAATGTGTTATTTTTTGATTCTGCTCTGATATAATCAAATCAAATCAGTCCAATCGTAGCGGCGCCGGCGCGGTCTCACTGATTTCAGATTAAATAGATTATATATTAATACCCAGGGTATGATCCTCATCCACGAGACTTTATATAGCCTGTAAATGAAATTATTTCTATCGGTCATACTTTTGGGTAGTAAACTAAAGTGGAATTATTGATTTTCTATCAATATTTTCAGCTAATTGTTAGGACAGTAGCACACAAATTAGGATGAATTTGCACACTTGTTAAGCCAAACAAGCAAAGAATATAAACGCATATATTCGCTAAGACGTACTATTTTTCAGTATATTATATTAATGTATACTGGGTAGGTACAATACAAATCACGTTAAATTTCTTTTTACTTATTTCACTTTGACAATGACTTTTGAATTTAGCGGGTTTATTGAATTGACGGCACAACTATAGACTAGCCACACCACAGGTAAAATTATTTATAGGCAAACCAAGATCAAAGAATAAGAAATAGTACAACTAGACTTACGCGCTGCGTTGCTTCAAATCGTGGTACTTTCCGGGATCTGGGGAAATTCTTCGTCTTCTCATTGTGATTGATCTCTTCCAGATCACCACCCTGTTCGGTGATGCTGCAAAGGCTAGTATAGCTAAACGCAATTGTCTATTCGATAAAAAAAGTTGATGTATAAAATCAACCAACCATCGGTGCCATATTATACCCATTGTGTCTATGGTAGTGTGGGGCGCGTAATTTAAAAATAAAAAGCAGTTTCTTTGTTGTTTTACCTAGTTACACTGATAATTATGGCGCTTATAGATTGCAGTTGCTACAACTATATTTGCAGAAGATGAGAAAATCCGGGTCATTTACCAACTTCATAAAAAAAAATCAATTCAACGTATTTTCAATTTAAACTTAAGATTGATTAACGCAACACACCCAATTTACCAATAATATTTCTAAGTTTAAAACGCCCGTCCTATTATATCAACAGCTTAATCAAGCGATGTATTCATGGTTATGTGACATGATATTTTATTAAATTAAGTGTTCGACCTAGTCCGAAATAGTCCGAATTTGAAAGCACAGAGTACATTAAGGAGTAGGCAACATAGAGCAGGATTATATGAATGTACAGATTTTTTCCAATTGACAGTTGCTGTTGGCCTTACTGGCCTTTATAACGTCACATTTTAACCAATAACATATATAGATTAAAGTAATGCATCAAGGCCGCGCTTTTGACGACAACAACGCGACGCGATGATCGCGATAACTTAAGTAAGTTTCTACCTACGTATTATAAAATATTAAGTGACATAGTACGTATAGTGCACTCCCATCCCAAGTAGTTACTTTTTGAATTTATTTAGCAACAAAATGAGAGAAATTTTCTGTGTGCTGATTCCAATTGCGCGCACACTTATCAGGCGCGGACCTAAATTGTTGTGAACTGACAACCTACTGTCTTTACGACAGATTGTGTCAATTTTTAGCAAAGCAACAGCAAGCAAAGCAAAGCAAATCAAACGAATCGGTTGCTCGGTTGGACAGTAAATTAAAATTTATGCGAATTTTTAGGCGATCGTTTTATTATTTTCTTCTAAATAATGAATAAATATTACGCTGCGACCAGCTGTTATTGAAGTTATAGTGCGTGCCCTGACTAGGACTGCGTCGTATAATAATTGTTTGATAATTTTCTTTTCAATGGCTTCAACGCCGAAACAGGTGAACGGCAATGCGTCGCTGAACAGCAACGGTCCCTTGGGAAAGCGGAAAAAATCGCGCAACAACCGAGGCTCTTACCTGTCTAAATGGTTAGATAAAACGATGCACCAGATACAAGACTCGACGCCGAGTATGGATACGTTCGATCCTTTTGGAAGTCCAAATGTGATGGGCGGCGCTCAGTTCGCTCCAGGTTACGACCTGTGTAGGTACAATATGTACGGTTGCGCGCCCGAGCCGATGTCGCTGCCTACACTGCCGACTTACTATAATCCTTTAATGCCGGCCCACTATAATCCTGAATGCCGTTACATGCAAAGTGAAAATAAAAGTGTTCAGGTGCAACGGGCTCGCCGGCGGCGCGCCGAGAACAAAGCCGAGGAGGTCTCCAGTACTCCCGCGAACAACACCAGTTGCACATTGAACAATACTAACTACCTGCAGGCAAAGAATTTCAGTGACAGCCAAGACTTTGCCAGTTTGCCGCCTATAGTCACCTCAATGGGCGATACTAACTCAACTAGTGATGTGCACACACATGATAAAGATGATGGCAGCAATGCCAGAAGATACAGCGACCCATGTGTGAGGGGCTTGCCGGACGTCGCTAGACCTGCAAACAAAGACATGGATTCAGAATCGGAAGCGAGTTCAGACATGTCAGGTAGTCAAGTTGGGAGCAGGCTGCTATCATGCCTGTTGGACCAAATATCCTCATTGAAAATGGCCAATGAAAGACTGAACAAGGATCTACAAGAAACTAGAGGTCAGTGTAGTAGTTTTATATGATTTTATTTGAATAATTCTATAATCAGGTCAAGTCCTACTGTTGTTCCATCTAAGGGAGGCATAGTAAGATGGTGTATAGCATAAGCCCACAAGGGTGTAAAGAGTTTGTTGGAGCATCTAATATTGATGTGAATTGTCACACACAATAACTATTTACACAAAAGTTGGTATTATTTAGTTTTAACAAAAAAATTATGCTTTGTTTAGATGCTTGTTTTGTTAAGATTTGTTTGATGATTCAGATCCTGTGAAAGCTGAGTAGTTTCTATTTTTACATCCCAACACGAAGGACATAGATTCATAGATATATTCATAGATTTTCATTCAGTTCATTCGGTTCATAGATTTTTGTATATATATATTTATTATAATAATAATAATATATCATTATGTTATGGTTAATCAGACTAGTGCATTCTGAAGGATATCTCTACCAAACTGTAGTTTCTAGTTTAGAGGTGATGGTCAAACAGTGGGGAGGTTGGATATTGAGTATACCCATCACTTACTTATGGTTTCAACACAACCCCCCTGTCCTTCTACTGAGCATGGTGAATGTCAGAATGAGAAGGAGTTAGGCCTTAGCCCACAATGCTGGCCAACTACAGGTTAATTGATTTCAAACCATTAAGAACATCATGGACAACTCTCAGGCATGCAGGTTTCCTCACAATGTTTTCCAACTCTGAAAAGTCGAAAGTCGCATGCCTGGGATTTGAACAACAGATCTCCCAAGTAGAAGGCCAAAGTAAGTCCATTTGGTGTTATGTGCCATAGGAGTATTATCACTCCTATGGCATTATCTAATTTTGTACAGCGTAAGTCACAAAATTACATAAACAACGATAAACTATTTTGCAAATGTTAATATTTTTAGTGGTTTTTTAAATAGCAACACATTAATAGACGCTTTGGACTATAGACATTAATACAATACATTCATTAAGGTACAGAGTATACAATGTGTTTATTTGATTTTAAAACGTATTCAGCCTACACCATCTTAATGCTTACTCATACCTTATTAAAAGCGCAGAATGCAGCATAACCTTGCTTCCCACATAACATAAGGTTATACCAAGGCATATCACAACAGGTGTCACCCACACAGTGAGTCAAGGAGACCCAAATAATCAAATTACATAAAACATCTAATGTGTAATAGAAAGTAAATTTTGTAAACTGATATTCTTGGTGACTTTTTTAAATGTTTCGTAATCATTAGGAATATTGATTCACTTGTATCAAATATCATTGCGACATGTTGACTACTGACCATGACCTATACTCAACTTTCAAGTAGACCATCATAGGGGTATTATTTATAATACACTTGGCGGTCCTCCACGAAACGGTTCGCGCAATTTTTTTTGCCGCGCACAGGTTCTTTGTAGGATGAGCTGCCGTCTGAGGTTTTCTCAGTGGACTATGACATGGGGTTCTTCAAAAAAGGCACAAAAACAGCTCTCCTTCAGGGCTAGCGACGCACCGCGACGGTGACCACCCACCATCAGGTGGCCCGTGTGCTTGTTCGTTGAGCTATAATTTATAAATAAAAAAAAGAAGGACAAACCGCACGCTGAATGATATACTTACTGGCTCACCTCAAAAAAGTAGATTTTTGGGTAAACGCAAACATCCATTCTGTAATTTTGTCCGGTGCAAAAACACATTAGAACGAAAGACAGCCATGTTACACTGTGTCAACAAAGAAGGTGAATTGCGTTGTAATTTTAATTTGAAATCATAGATGACGTTAACAGAAGCCTGTAAGTAGGCGTAACTTAATTCTAGCCTGTGTATTATTAGTTCCGTATATCATTAATTGCGCGAAACACACTTTGACATTCATAATTAATTGTAAGGATTGATGGATTGATCGTACTCTTTCAGCGGAGCTTGATAATGTCCGGCAGCAGAATGTCTTTTTACAAAAGAGCACATCAGGCATGGGCGCCAGTCCAAACCATGCATCTTTCAATGGAAATGGTAAGTGTAATTAATCTATTATTCCATCCTTTTTTATAATGACGTAGTTACCTCTCTGTGCTGTTTGGGCATTGGCCCTGATTGAGCTGTGAGTCCGGCTGCGGGTGGATCCCCGACCGGGGCAGACATTTATTTGGCAGACCAATGCTAACGCTCGGGTCTTGGTCGTTTATTTGTGATGTTTTCTGTCTATGTCCGCCAGATGCATTGAATCCTAGTGCGGGAGTGTGCGTGAGAAAGTGTTGGT
>DWLO01000013.1:0-37833 GCA_018245335.1 Dalla quadristriga
TGCTCACAGACTTTTTAAACGGAGCCCTTAGTGTGCGAACCAGTCTCGGACTTGACGAAACTAGTTGGGCGATCCCGATAAATCAACGTGAGTATAGGCACGTATCCGTATAACTCTTAAAAACAGTTGAAAATAACAAACCTGTGCACAAGTTAATTTGTAAATCGTTTTATGTGGATGATGTAAGGATCTCTTTATCCTGCCTAACTAGGCGTACCATAAGGGCAATATGTCTTGATAAACATGCATAGTTGTATATTCCGTTTGGGTCAATGTCACACGGCTACTTAATATGATAATAAGGCTTTAAATGGTCTAAAAAAGGCGAACGGAGGAGGCCACGGAAAGTTTATTAATCTCGCAGTATCGGATTTACTTTACAATAACTTTTATTATTCCTTCATATATTCTTAGACAAAATAAATATGTATGTAGGTCTAAACCGTTTGATTCGTCCGTTGATATTGAAAGTAAAAGCTATAAAAACGTCATGCCATATAATTTATGTTCGTAAATAATCATCGTCAGCTTGAGGATGAGACAATTTAGTTGGTCATTTTAATTTGAATTCAATCTCGGATCTCAATTCATTGTCATTGTCAAAAGAAACGGTTGATATTTCCGCTATATTACAATGTGCTATTCCAATGCAATCAGCTGACCTTAATCGACATCTTCGGTTGTTACCAGGGGGGCCTAGACAAAAATTCTATTAGCATTGACGATAGTAGTAACGTTCTAAGATACAGACCTAAATAGACATAGGCTCGAATTGAGTTACACATACTCACAGGCTTCTGTTAATGTCATCTTTGTATTCAAATTATCATAAGATGTAATAATACAAATGCTATATTTTAAGTAGGTACTGGAGTGTGATGTGTTAGTGTTTCAATGCGTGGAAAAGTGTTGTGATTGTGTTGTATTCTAGAAATAGATGCTTCAGTAATAGTATTGGTTTACAGTGTATACTATGTTTGTCAGTGAATGTGTATTTGTGAATGAGTAAAAAAATAAAAAAATAAAAAAAGAAGTGTGTGTATGTATGTGTAAGCCACAAATTCCATTACAAAACATGAAACTTATAATACGGAACCTTAAAACAACTCGCGTTCAACAGTCATTCAGTTTGATGTTTATTGATGAACATTTATTTACCTACCAGCAAAATCGACATGTCACTTTGATAAAAGCAATAAATAAAGAACTCTTAGCTAATATTTCAATATTCAGTGAGAACTACGGAAGCGATGCCTATAGCATATATTTTCGGTACTACCAATGACGTCTCTCTGTCATTGGGTGCTACATACCTACATTGATGAGCAATTTCATATTTTGTTTGGTTTTTGAAAACATTTTTTCGATCTAAAATTACTTCTTTCCTTCACTCCTTCGTTTCTAGTAATTTTTCATGCAACCTCCCTATTTACAACTGTTTTCTTGACCTTGAGGTTGTCTGGAAGAAATCGCTACTTATCGATGAGACCGCCTTTTGTACGTCTGTAATAAGTATTTTTTTCTAAAACTGTTCTTATGTTGTCGAAGGCAACAACTAGTGACACAAGCCACCTTGATTTAGAAAGGGTTTCCTGATATTCGTGCACCCTACCTTTACCTAACTCTGGAAAAGGAAAAAGAGTGCTTTTATTTTTTTAACCTAACCCTTAAGAGTAAAGACTTAATTCTAAAAAATTAAGTCTTAAATTTAATATACTCACAATCATTATGCAAGTTTTATAACACAAATAGTGAAGAAACGGAATCCTTACTGTACACTATCCCACATTCTATACCAAAATGGGTACCCTAGCCGTGTCGTGACGCACGTTTCGAAGCGTGTGCCAACCGTCGGCGTCCGTTTTCACTTTTCTTCACAGATGAGCCATCTCGTACTGCCAAGCATGCATGAATTCGGGTGTAATAACCGAAGACATGTTTTCATTGCATTATTTATGAGATCTAGTGTTCCACCGATCTCACTAAATTGTCACACGCTCAAATCTAAACAACGTGGTTACAGCGCTCGCTGTTACGTAATGCCAGTCATTTGTACATACGAGAGGCTCGTTATAAGCATCCTCCTAAATGATTAATTAAAGCCGTATTTTCAGAACATAACAACTGTCATGCACTTTTTATTAGTAGCATGAAACTTGTTACATACTATTATTATAAATGTTAATAATGAGTGTCGTCAATCTAAAGTCTTAGTGCGACAACTGAAACCATTAACATAAGAAACAGTTGAAGATATTGAATAGTTGAAGATGCTAAAAGCAAAATATTATCTGTGTTTGATTATCGCTAACATACAATTTTATGTTAGTGTGACTTATAACATTTTCTTTTTTAAGACCACTATTTAATTATTATGGTATGGAAAATCGAAGCTACGGTTTCAGTAAAAAGCAGTATAAGTATTAAGATTTGTTAATGTTTGTTATTTCTTATGTTTTGTTGTTCTTTTGTTATGTTTTATTTTTTTATTATAAGCCGAGTTGGTTTGTCACTGAAACCAATAAACTTAAGAGAACAAACATATAGACGCATATCTAAGTCAAATGTAAAATAATACTAATCATAATTTTATTTTCGTTGTTACGCAATTAAGCAGCAAATTATTATCGTTAATGAGCCTGGGAACTAATTTTATGCCACTAGTTTCGTGATGTAAATCCACCTTAAAGTGTTTTGCTGCAGCACAGATTAGTTAGAAAATGCTTTCTAAAGTTACATATTTCTATGTGGATAATTTGCTTAGAGCATTTTATGCGGGATATCGTAAAAGTTGACTGTTTATCAAGTCGGATTCCGAAAAGTAGTGTATCCGTCCGTCCTCCTTGTAACTTTTGTAACTCTCTTTCTACTTCTTTAGTTCAATGACCTACTTATCTCCATTAAGGTTGCATTGAAAGTCATTTACAAATTGCATTTCATTAAAACATATAAGTAGGCTTCGATAAAATTATAAGCTACTACAAAAAATGAAACGACATTCATTGCGATTGCAAAAAAGACGGCACTGAAATTACCTTACGCAATAATGACTTGTAACAAAATTAATGTGCATTTGTCACTCATTTTTTCTAGGTCTTGACTCAAAACACTAAAATTGAAATCTTGGAGCCGGTTACGACGTGCGCAACAGCAGGGAAACGAAAAAGGATTGCTTCTTCTTTTAGTTTATAAGCAGACAATTAAATGGCAGTACTGGCGATTCAAGAGCACATTTCTGACTCACCGTAGCATAGCGGTACGGCGGTGATCTTTGGTACAACACCAGTAGAAAGTTCAAAGATACCACATACAACCCCACAATTAATAAGTTTTTGGCGTTAGTTCGTCAAATTTTCAGGTCTCAAAACACTATTATCATTTTGAAAAGGACACACGTTTCAAAAATAGCAAATAAATTTATTTAAAAATTCGTGGTGTTATGTTATCATATGTGACTTTTTGGGATTTTTATTTGATAACTATTCAATATTATTCAATATATTCTAATATTATTTCATAACTATTCAAATAAACAAGAGTTTAATAAGTATATCGAAATCGAGCAACATTATTACAGCACTTCGTAAACTATTTTATGATACTGTAGAACATGTAAAAAATTACGTCTTGTTTTTATTAGTATGGTAATCCACGTTATTTATTCAGCTATAATTAATGAAAAAATTTACGATTACATACCAAATGTGACATTCCAATATGTAATACCATCTGTCTATAAAAACATGGCCTTAAAAGCATTTTACGTAATTAAATACAATTAACAATTCACCCCTTCACTAAATATAGCAGTAACAAAAATACTTTCGCTAACAACATATCAAAATTTTTGTAAGATGAAATTGAATAAATTTGATATTATAATGATAATTTTTTTTATAAATAGAGTACTGTATATTAAACAAATAAGTGTTACGTGTTACACCAAAAAGTGTTTAGAATTCTTGCCCATTTCATCAAGAATCGTCCGAATACTACAGCATCAATTGGGTTAGGTGACATGTTAAAGCTAGCGGGTCATGCGTGTCGTATAATAATCTATTGATTTATGTAACAAATTATGTGGAAGCCTAGTCGCATAACGTAGCAAAAGCCTAAGAACTTCATTGCATATTCAAATCCACAACTAAAAGTGAAAATCCTTGTAGATATCTACCGAAGCCTGTAACATTTGATAACCCGTTATCGACGGCCAATTTATAGGAGATAAAACCGCAATGGATATTAATATTCAATTTTTACTTAATACATCTAACTCATTATGTAACCGGTTTGCCATTTCCGTTACATTGCCCTTATATTATTCACAGGCTTGTTTAAATGACAAAGTTGTTATTTGTATTAGTTGTTGTTAATACCCCACATTATCTAAAATACATTAAACATTTTTTTTAATGACGTTCAAAAATAACTATGTTATGCACATGACTAATAAAAAATATCATGATTCGTTAAAAAATTTCCGCAGTGTTATCCATCCACACATCTATCTTTAAAACCTTTTGGATTTATAATATTAATAGGACTTATCTACCAGGCCCAAAGTTTTCTTGGGTGACCAAAGGACTGGCAGCTTTACTTTTAATAAAAATAAGCCTCGCGAAGGCTTTCTGAGCACGACACCATGGAGGCGTTTTGGATGCCCATCTTATTTGTTAATAATACGTACTACAAGTACCATAGACAAATAATCGAGATTCGTCCATGATAATACATAACTAACTAAGTACTTACTAGTGAAATACATGGAGAAAATACATGCTGTATTTGAATTAAGTACCTACGTGTTTACATTTATTTATAATTTATTGCATATACAAATATTAAGTACCTATATATAAAGTAACAAATTGCAAGATTATTGCATAATGCACCGCCATGCATCCACCAACCCGCAGCTAGCCAGCGAAGTGGTCAATGAAAAGAGACCTGTATTCAGTAGTGGGCCAGTGGTAGGTTGGGGTTATGATGATGATGCATAAGACATTATCTACCACCTAACCATTGGGCTAATCAGTATAATCGAAAAAGCGGTATCTACATTACTACGTGCGTATTCTATATTGTACAAATGATAGTGATAGATACTATTTCCTGATGTAACCCGCCCGGTATCTATTATTCACTTCGCTCGATACCTGTTGCCCTGTTACGAACGGTAATTGCGAACAATCTTGATGTCAGTGCGACAAATGGTCCATTATTGTAATCGAATACCGATACTTACACTTTACTAACGCGTTAAAATGACCACCATAGAGACTTGGAATAATAGCTGTTACAGAAAATGAAAGTAAGCATTTAAGTAGTGTAGTAAATTATACTACTATTATTACTGCAATTAACACCGCAACTTAAATAACAATTTAAATTGAAGGGATAGCCTTAGACCTTTTTTTTACTCAGTGGTGTGGAGTTCAAATCTCAGGCACCAACCCGTATAATTCCAAAGTTTTAATAGCGTTTCAAAAAATTCATCACTTGCTTTAATGACGGAAAACAACGCCAGGAAACCGGCATGCCTGGCCGTTCTACGTAATGTCCTCAAAGACGAAGGATAAAAGAAATAAGATAAGACAAAATATGTAGCTAAAGGTTGTCTGAAAGAGATCGCTATCTTTTTTTTTTTTTATCAGCGAAATGATCGCCTTTTGCATACTCGTTGTTATTTAACCTCTAAATTCGATGTATTATTTTTATGGTGTGCAATAAAGTATATTTGTATTGTATTGTAGCCTGCGAACATGGACTCGGTCATCGTGCTATAACCCATCTCTTTTAGGAGTCCTTAATAGTGGGCCTATGATGATTTTGTGTTAGATAACGATAATCTTTAAAATTAAAGTGGGTGTACCACTACACTTTTGATGAGACAAGTATGTTGGTGGGACGCATACAAACAATATTACTAGACCATCTTAGGATTAGTAACCGAGTCCTTGGGTTACGGTTGACATAAGACTACTGCATGCCCGTGTCCTACTCTGTACAGTTTAAATTATGTATAATTTAAACTATTTTATTAAGTACGAAAACGCCATCTTGTATCACAATTAAAAACGTTGTCAAATATCATGAAGACTACGCCAATGTGCTGCCATCTATGACAACATGTCTGATAACCGAAGGCATCTTAGGCAGCTTGGTGAGTACAGACCGTAGAAATAAGTAACTAGTGCTCTGTTCTGTGGTATAGACATGGTGAAAGTGTTCAATAGCTGGTTAGCTGCAATAGTGATTCGTACTAGCAATACAGATGGCAGTATGAACACCTACAAATGACGTATTTTGCATTATTTTATTTTTTCGCTATGGAAGACAAATCCAAATATTTTGGACCTTTTGGGGTGCGATCCGGGTAAGTAAAATTTTCGTAGTGGTTCAGTGGCAAAGCATATTTAACTCAAGCATCGTACTGGAGTTCCTTTCTTAATTAGCCTAAATGCATAGTATTCCGGTCGAAAGGTGTAGATGCCGGTTACACTTATACAAGACGCGACCACCGCAGTCCTCAGGGATAGCAACGCATATGCGTCCAGCTTCGAATAGGACAAATTCTAACGATACTTAATATTTACTGACTTGGTCCATGGCAGAAATGGGTGTGGCAATGGTACCGCTTAAGATAACCATAAACAGGCTCTACCAATTTAAAAAAAAGCAATTATTGCATCGGCTGGGAGAATCCAGGTTTCCCTCACTCAAGCATTCAACCAACTTTATCATTGTGACATCAGAAAACGTATTTTCCTGAAAATCTTTTCAATCTCTTCTTGGGTTATTTCTTTATTGTAAAGACCATAAACAATTCATTGTAATGACCGCTGCTTTGTCACGTCTGTTATAAGCTTTGTTATAAGTTCTTTGTATGTGTGATTTTCTGTTTGTTTGCCATTGAATACCGAGCTTTGCAACCAAATTATTTATATGTATTTTATGGATTAGTTAGCATAAGAGCTAGCTGGTGAAAAACTTATTATTGGCGAAGACACTGAGTGAGAACTAACGCAATAGTAATGAGATATGGATTGCAATTATATAACAAAGTTTTATGTAAATCGACTGTTGTTCCACTACACATACTTTCATATATTTTATAGCTATGAGCTTCTAAAGATAAATTACGAGAAATACGCTGTGGGAATATTACTAAACAACTAAATTGGCTAACAAAAATTTGAGGGTTTCTGTAAACATACTTACATAATCTAATCTATCGTTCTCCATGCTCTAATTATACCCTTCTTAAACAGGCTCAGAAAATTATTAACCTCTTTAAATATATTATGCTCTATTATAGATGCCCTTGAAACTGACTTTGCTCAGTGGGGTTCTGGCTTCGGACACCGGTCTTGATTTGTTTTGGTCTACGCCTGCGATACTTCGCAGAGCAGCCAGCAAGTACCAACGTCTAAATGTTAGTAAGTAAGTAAATAAGTAGTGAGTAAATAAATGCATTAGGTTAAGCCTGTAATGTCTACACATAAAGTTTATTTAAATTTCTTTATTAACAATAACTCAGTACAATACAATACAAATACAATAATTACAGTAGTATACATTTAAAGCGTAGAACCCTGCCTTCCAGAAAAGCGTGAGCTGTGGCCTGGGAGACAGTTCCTTCACAATTCCTGGTATAACAAAATCTAAGTATAATCTATGTTTTACACACTTAGTAAAAGTAAAATAGTAATATAATAAAATAAAAAAATAAAAATTTAATAGTGCCGAATTTAAAATTTCTGCGTAACGTATAGTTTTTGCGAAAACCGCCGGTGATTGAAAAACTAGAACAGATTAGAGTGATCTTAGTGATTTTGGTCAGAACTGACAGTCTTTCGTGTAAGTACCAGTGGGCGTGTTACTAAAATTGTTTAAAAAAAGGGTGTGGTAGAGGTATCTCTGGAGCTGTATGCTGGTCTACCACCTTTGCACAGTAACTGAATACAATAGTATAGTAATAGTACGGTAGAGATAGTTTTCCATTTATTTAATTGAACTTTATCATCAAATTTCAGTTTCGATATAAACCAGGGCTTAAAGTTTTCTTATTGAGCTTTCTCTTTAATTAATGGAAAGCTACATAACAATCGCCTATTCGTGACTTCAGACTAAGTAGGCTCGGCGGGAACAATAAGATAAGATAGGTTCGGCCAGCCTATAGCTTGATCAAATTAAATTTGAAAAAAAGGTTCAGGTCTTTCTACAATTTTATCGATCAAGAATCTTCGATTAGACTTTAACGCGCTCGCGTTGTAGCTTACGT
This sequence comes from Dalla quadristriga, assembly GCA_018245335.1. Classification (NCBI taxonomy): domain Eukaryota; kingdom Metazoa; phylum Arthropoda; class Insecta; order Lepidoptera; family Hesperiidae; genus Dalla; species Dalla quadristriga. The sequence goes on from DWLO01000013.1 coordinate 8,285, forward strand.
CGTGTTATAGAAGTTTGTTCCTTTTTTGAATTCAGTAAATTTTTCCATATACTTCACTTTTAATTTATTCGTAATTTTGTCTTTTTATTTCTTACTTCGCTATTTGTTAACGTAATTAGCATAAATAGAATTGTTGTACTAACAACAACTATCCAAATGCTAACCTGATAATTTCCTTGACATCTTTTTGGAGATTATTTTCATTCATTGGTATATTTTTTTTCAAGTTTACCCTAACCAAAATTACACAATCAAGAATTTTTTAAATACGTTATCTATTAAAAATAGCCCTCTCTGGTACAACCAATCAACATTGTTATGTTAGTATTCTATGTATTTTTGTATACTTATATTAAAATAAATAAAAATAATTATTCCATTAACAACAATTTTATTAATAATAATAACAACATGTGATAAAATACTGACCATTCGAATTGTGCAACTTAGTTCACAATACCGAGTTTCATTTCACGTTACAGATATTAACATACTTAAAGCCTCCTACATTATTAATTTATTACAAACTACTAAAACAATAATATTATTATGTACATATTTGCAAGTCGCAATATTGTAATTGCATTTAAAATCTTAATGCAGCTTCATTAGTTACTTTTGGGGCACTTTTTCTCCTCTCGACGACCTTTTATGATGTCCAAAAGTAATGCCACCCGAAGCAGTGTGATACATTTGATTTGGCAGGAACCCTCTTTCATAATGCCGTGGTATGACTGGAGCAGGAGGGAAATTTCGGCCGTTAGCCAACGTTTCATACAAAACCAGAGGATCCTTAGCGAGGCCTCTCTTTAGATATTCTACTTGTATGCTCGAAGGTATGTAAGAGTCTAACAACGACGTCGGTCTTCTTTTCGGCCCATAAGGGTCTATATGCTTTGGTGCTGTCGGAATAATATTTGCAGTGCCGTACACCTGTTTTGTAAGAGGACGATATATTGGCAGCGCTTTGGGAAGATGTGACAAATGTGGCGGCAAAGGCTTCAATAGAAGCGGACTCGGATGTGGCAGCTCACTGGGCCCGGATCTGTAATCATCTCGAAACCGAGCCCTAGAATTATAATGCCTTGGAAACTCAGGTGCAGACTTGATATATGGTTCTTCCGTTTGCGTTGAATATTGCTTTTGGCTCTCAATGTAATTGTCTTGGACTTCTTCAACGGTGCTCGGTTCTACATACTGGGGTTTATGATAGTAAGTCTTAGCTGGCTGCTGGGAAAATATAGCTGTTGGGTACTGTACTACCGGCATTTGATATGTTAGTAAAGGAGAAACGGTAGCATGAACGGGGGCGATAGTGGGTTGTGGGTAACTGACATAAGCGACAGGTTGGGTGTATTGTTGGATATACGGCTTTCCTGTAGGTGCCACGTAAGGTGGAACTTCGACGTAATTGTTATGTGACTGAGCAGGCTCGGGTGTTTGGTAGCCTCGAGAGTTAGGCGCCGCTTGATATTGTACTCCGTGATGTGGACTAGCTTGCTCCGAAGGTTCACTATAGTATTGCGGTACTAAGTATATTTGCATCGGCACGTTAGACAGATAACCAACCATCGGCTGTTGGGCGGTTGGTGGCGGTCCATAAACGGAGCTAGGTGTGACCGGTGCCGACGACCGATGCTCTGGCGCCTCGCTTACTGCGTACTGCTGGACGTACCGCTGTTGCTGAGGCTCACTGGGCGCTTCGAAATATCTAAGGAATTCGTTTTTGAAGTAGTGTAGGGGCAGTGACCCCGGTCCCGAATCGTCATTTTGACTGCGTGCTTCTGGTCGATCGTCTGAATCCTTGTCATGTTCGCTCTGTAAATTATCGTCTTCTATATCTTGCAGTTCGATCTTCTTCTCGGCTCCTACGACGAGGACCAACAGTAAGATGGGCGTGACCTGAAAGTAAAAGCAGTCAGGTTAATGACCGATGTGGATATCCGACGTGCACAGCCGCACCACTTCATCAAATATGGCGCATAATGGCCACTTCCAACGGGTCCATGTAACAGGTGGACGATAAAAAATATACTAGATCCCATTACGAAACCGGTTTGTTTGCGAAGTTTGTACCTACGCACTTGTAAAAGGGAGCGAGTTAGCTTTTACTCTTAATTTATGTGGTTATCAGATTGCATTCCACTTTCCTAGTAGAAGCTATGCGGTTGCTATTATAAGCTACCGTTACTTGAGGATGTATTTTAAACCTTCCACTCTACTGTAACAGAACTTCCCTCTTGTAATGACGTAATCATACATATTGTGCAATACAGAGCAAAATGCTTGCACTAAAATTTTACTTTGTGTGAATTTGCTACTGTATAAACATTTTAATTTTGAATTATGCGATTGTTTACCTAATACTGAAATGTGAGTTCGAGACTCGGAAATTAATTTTCCTTCCCCTTTTTGTTATTTGACTAGTAACCTGTTTGTTTTATGTCATTTAATTTTAATGAACAATTTAAGTAGTTTTGTAATTTAATAATTAACAATAATAACAATAAATTTAAACAAACATAGGTCTTGGGAATTGTAACGAACTTCCGCAATATATATCGGATATATTATACGCAAGTTACGATACCGTTCCGGCTCACAATAGACGGACATGCAAATGACCAGCTGTAGCGGATGAACGTGTGAAATTTCTCAAATAAAATTAACAGCTCCAGATTGTATAATGGCTTTGTTCTCCAATTTCACATCGCGTGTTTGGTTAATAAAGATTGGGCATCTGTCCATCGCGTCAACGCTATCATTCAGAATAATAAAAACCTCATTTAAAAAGCATATTATTATTCTTACATAATCCATTGATTACCATGCAGTTTGACTAAGACCAATGCACATGTGTTTTTGGTCCTGAGACTGTAAACATAGTGCAGGCTTGAACGCTTACACATTGTGTTGCGGGTGACGCCACACAGAAAACAACACAATTAAACGCCCAAGACCCGAGTACAAACAATTCTGTCAAATAAATGTATGCCGGGGATCGAATCCGGGACCCTCGGCTAGTCAGCCAGGGTCACTGACCAACGCGCCACCGAGTCGTCAAGCTTGAGTAAGTGAAATGAAATAAAATGCCTAAGCTGAAAAGTCTAAGATTTTTTTACACAACGAATAAGGTTTTCGGACGTGACAAATACGTTATGAGTGCAAAACATCCTTGAATTCCTGTAATAAAATCGTGTAGACTAACAACTCCATGGCTTTATTTACCGAATAAAATGTAAGCTATACCTATTTAGCGTTACTAAACTGAGGTGGGCGATTGCTTCAAAGCTACAAAATAAAAAGTAATAATAATTTTGGTATACACGTTATTACGACGGTATTTAACATCTACCTTATATACCGACACATTATGCATAGCGTGCCCTCTGGGGCAGCGAAACACTTATCAAATGTTTGCCAATAGCGGCTTTTATCATTTCTACATGATTATTTTTATGAACTTTTATAAAGTACTTAGTCGCCTTATAACCTAGTCGTAATGACAGCTAATTTGCTGTCAAACCAAAATATCGATGAGATGGTAATGCTATAAAAAATACTTGCACCCTTCACCTTGTCTCTTTACACGAGACATGACGAGAGGTTACAAGACCTTTCGTCAGAAAAATACCAAACCAATCAGCCATTCATATCTCCAAATCGTCCCAGCACATTACGTAAAGGTTATATACGAGTACCTATACCCTGTCTAAGTCTATTATCCATTTTGACTATCGATAAGTATCCATAGTAAAGTAATATAAAATTGTAAATATAAAAAAAAAAACTTTAACACACACTTACGCACTAAGGCTCCCTGTGTTGCGGGTGACGCCACACAGAAAACAACACAATTTAACGCCCAAGACCCGAGTACAAACAATTATGTCAAATAAATGTATGCCCCGGCCGGAAATCGAACCCGGGACCCATCATCAGCTTGTTGGTCCGGGTCGCTAACCAACGCGCCACTGAGTCGTCATACAGTTTATATGTCGTAGGCGAGACAGTAGGTGAATGATGAATCACTTACGGAAGCAAAAACAATAAGTTTGCGATAGCCGAAATTTTAAGAAAACATACTTTGCGATAGCCGAAATTCTTTTAAGATTATAATACAATAGAATGACACAACAATCAGCAACACTCCAATGCATAATCTCCCTAATTGGTTTGTATTTGTGTGAAGATTAGTTTGGTCTAGCTATTACTCAATGCAAGTTGCCAATGTTTGAAACTTTTAATTTTATTGTTATTATGGTCAACGGCTGATTCGAATGCGCGGTCGAACGAGCTCAAAAAAATATGTATAGGGAAATTACACCTTGAATAGACTTTTTTGCAACGAAAGTTTGTTCATTATTCTTGTAAAAAAATATCCCATGTAAACCATGTTATGTTCAGAGACAGATGTACAAACACAATAACCTTAATTGAAAATATAAAGATAAATACGATCCTGTTTAACGTATAATCTGACAATTTTAATCTATTTCTAAAACAGCTTTGGGTAAGCAAGTTGCAGAGGTGTTCAACCAATAATTGGCGTCTGTAATCGTGGTTTTAAATCTCCCGTTTACTTCTTTTCCGAGATCGATATACCAAATAAGAAATATTATATTATATTAAGTATAACAGGCGCTTTTTGATTTTAAAGATAAGTATAGAAAAAAGTTCATACGCTCGTACGTATGCCCTTCTCCTGACCAGTTACGCAAGCCAATCTTCTTTTGGCATTCGTGTCAAAAATATATTACATCAGATGGCGTAACTTTATAACAAGTACGTATATTTAAACTGGATCACGTCATGTGGTAAGATAATTATCCTTCTTACAACTCTGCGAATTACGAAACACACCTGGGTTTGTTTATCCTTCGTCAATCACAATAGGAACATTGACACCATGCACTATTATTTGAAAGTCATCATTGTGGCAGCTCACGGAATAAACCAGACAACTTATATTATTTAGCAAATATCATTTACCTCAACAGTACATAATCGCTATTTCCATGTGCCTTGCCTTGACATGGCAGAATATAGGAGAAACAAAAAGCAGGTACGTGTTCTCCAGAAACGTAATTAGGTAGTTGGGTAATTAAGTACAACAATTTGCGAGTCGATTGTCTAGCTCGCTAATGGACCAGCAAACCATGCCGCGAGCCTGTTGGCTCGTAGGTTGGTTTGTAACCAACAAGTTAAACCATAGGTATATTTGTTTGATGTGTCTGCCAAAAAGGGTTGAGTTTTGACATACGCCTATACTCGTACCTAATGTCACATTATAAAAGTCCAGCGTTGAAGCCAAGTGTGCCCATTACGTTTAAACCTTTTTTATACAAATGTTTTATTCTAAAAAACAAAACCTTCCTTGTCTACTATAGTAGCAGTAGTAGACTTTGCAGAACTAGGCATTCAAACTAAACAGGTACTGTAACTGTTAGAAATCCAAGCCGTAGATATATAGACAAAACTAAGTTGCTAAATTCGGCCTCGTATAATCTATGTTAATCCTGATAATGGTAGCCTGCAATGACATAAAAATGCAAATCATAAAATGTGACACAGAATCTCGACGAATGGACTAACAGTCTAAATTACACAGAAATCAGCAAAAAATTAAGTCAACCTTAAAACATCTGGCGTGGTTTACACCAAAAAAGTTATGCTGAAGTTTTTTCTCAGTAAATCGTTGCTGATTACCATATAAAGCTACATTAGTAACATGTTACATCAGCGGAGTTAAACGTCAAGATGCTTGATAACATTCTTGCAGTTGTCACCCTTCGCTTCTCGATATTTAAAAAAAAACTTTGTTTAGCAATTTTTTTTTATGAGACTATAGTAGCAAACGTTTTGCAGGGTATGTAGGTAGAAGTATGTAGTCGAACAGAACTGTATTAAGGGGCTGTTAGTGTAAGTTAGTCCAGTTATTAATAAAAATATTAGTTGGTTAATATTCGTTAGTACCTATAGGGACTGTGGGAGTTAGGACTGTAGGTTAATTGCGTAACGTAAAGCGATGAAATAAGTATCGAATTCATCTGTTTTGTCTATTAAATTTTAACTTTATAGACGTCGGTCGGCAATTCAATTTCAACTTTGTTTATTTGTTAAAAGCGGTACAAACACGTAGGGCTAACACTTATTGTTATTCAAAACCTTAATTTTAAACTGTTATTGGTTTCCCTTTCTAAATAAAAATAAATATAAAAAATAACCAAAAACACTTTATGATACTGAGATAAAACTAAAGCCTATGCGGTATGTTAATGTACCTACCCTCTACAATCTCGATTTTGCAGCCTATTCGCAGACAGACAAAAATTCTAAAAACAGTTGACTATACTTAGGCGTCATATAAATAGCATAACAATATTCCTTTTAATTACAGACTTTTATTATAATACCACAGACAGATTCCTCCATTTTTTTTATTGGTTTGATAAGATAAGATAATATAAGATGTGAAAATGTTTTGCTGGTGTGTCTTTCTTCCACAATAAAACAGAACGACTTATCAACATGATTTTTTGCATAGATATAGTTTATAGGCCGGAGAGAGACATAGGCTACTTTTATCCCGAAAACAGCAGGGTTGCTGTGAGCGGAGAATGCCGGGAAAAATTGCGAATTGTTTTGGCCCTTTTCCTCTATCAAAAACTAGGTATACGAAAATTAAAATATGTCTAAAACGTAAGCAACTTTTTTTTCAACAATGATACTGGTACAAATTATACAATCACATTTTTCAAAAGTTGACCTAGACTTTTACAATCTTAGAAGATGTTAGAGTTTGCGAGTGAGAGAGTTGCCAAATGTGACAGCCTTCTTTAAAATTTAGATTGCTTAAACAAAATTTTATACAATCTTGATGCAACGTCCTAAATAAAAGTTCAACAGTTCTAGCAAGGCTACGTTCTACTCGTAAAAGCTGTAAACGTGAAAGTGAAGTGAAGTCGAACTTGATCACAATAGTAGCCATCTCACTAATATTATAAATGGGAAAGTTTATAACCATACAGCCAATCTTCATAGAATTTCGTAGAGATATAGTTTAAGACATGGAGATGGTCGTAGGATACTATTGATACCGAATAAATACACAGATACAGAGGGAATGACAAAATCATAAATTTAATGCAGACGAAGTCACGGGCAAAATTTATCTTATTTATATTTATTTATGTCCGTCAACCCTTTGCTTACAGTGAAGACCAAACACAAAAGTGATACGAGTAAGCCCGTTCGGTGACGCTGTAAAGGCCAGTAGGGGCAAAAGCAACAGTCCGACTGTCGAAAAAAAAAAAGATACAAGTACAAGGTACAAGTTAAATTACACTACACAGATACCTATGCTAATACAAATTTATCTTAGGAGCAATACTGCTGCCAACGGTCAAAGTCTCCATATGGCGACTATCTGTCGTAAAAAATTGCTGTTATTTTATATGCTTGAGAAGCATAAACTTAAGGATTGCCAGGTTTCCTTTTTTAGCGGGATGTAACGACTTCAGGGATCTGTGGATACGTCCCGATTAACCCACGATTGGGATTCGGAAAGCCAAAGGTCTCGTAGAATGTAACTGTCGCAGTACCCTAAGGATAATAAGGATAAGGTAGCGATCACGGCGTAGAGTTACGGTAATTATAAATAAGCTTTTATTTGGAACGAGGCATTGCCCGAATTTACACCCGCGTATAATTTCCTCATCTATCCCACAGGAACCGTACATTTTCCGAGATAAAAATTATCCCATGTCGCAGCTTGAAAGATGGACAAAGCAACAAACACACTTTCATATTTATTATATTAAGAAAGAATCATTATTGTGGTGAAATTATTTTATTTTTGTGAAAACAACGAAAATGCAGTGGTATTTACTGGCCACTGAATGAACATGGGCACTGGTAACCGACATTGAAAGCTAAAACTTTGAAACCCCTTTCCTGATCGAAGTTGTTCACAAATCCTGACTACTAAACGCTGGTCATCATTTGTACAGATGTGCCGGAAACTTCACCTTTCAGAGCATTAAACTACTTTATCATCTTCTTCTCTTAAACAAATAAATCTAGTGTCAATAGACAATGGACAAGGGCAACCCATAAAGGGAATTTTACTCCGTATATAGTAACAGCTTAATCATTTATCATTAAGAGCTCAAGGGCACATATATACTTCATTCAGAAGCTATCTTGTGACCTATTGTAATGGTAAGTGAAGCTACTGAAGTCTATGGACGCCCAAACAGAAATTGTATCATACTTCTTTATTGTAGATACGAAGGGTTTCTTTAATTTTTCTTTACCCTGGCAACACTTTTCCAATTCAAATTACGTTATATTACACATTTATATTTTTTATTACATTTGTAAAGAATCGCCAGGACTATCGATATTATGCATAAACTCTGGAATGCACTTACAGGCAGGATCGTTCGCTTAAGGATTACTTATACTGCTGTGATCACTTGCTCAACTCAAGTTTATACCTGTAAAGGGTGGTACCACTTATTTTTAAGCTTGTATATATTTACAACTTACTGTACGTCTACATGTTAGTTTAAGTAATAATACAATGCTTATTACCTTTAACAGATACATGTCGAGCCCCAGTTAACGTCACACTACACGAAAGTCACTTTCTTCTGATGTCACTTCAACACTGAAACTCCAGGGGCCGAAGTCACCGCTTCGTCACATGTCATGGACGTGTCTTCATATCCGTCCCGTGGTATCCACGCGAGCGAATCCGGTGGAAATCCTATAATTTAAACAGACCGATGGTTAACAACTCTTTCTTAGCCATTGGCTACCCTTTATAATTGCCACTGCTATACTACTTATCAATCAGTCAACTTTTTTATTTCCATTTGCATAAAAACGCGGAGTAATTATTAATTATAAAATATATCATAATCAAAACAAATTCTTAATTTACTTTTTAAGTAATGAGACACGCAGAACGTTCGCCTGCCTGACCGCTGGGTACTTAAATGGTCGAGTTGTCGGTTGTCGGGTTGTTAAATACAAGTTAGTACTCTACATATCTCCGGTGGCGTAGCATACAATACGATCGTAGCGTAGATGCGTCAATGAAAGTCAACTGTAACATAGACGACTCATTTAGTCAACCATAACATTTGAACTGTTCTCGTGTTACGGTGTGCCGATATTATGCATTTGAATTACTGTTTTTTTAATTTTTTAGTGTCAATACATAAACAAATATAAAAGCCTGCCAAACTGTAAGCCAGTTTAATTACGCAAGGTTTTGCATACACTGTGCTTCATTTATCACAGGCAACAGTATTGGGTGCCATGATTTCCTTGGATTCCCCAGTTATTGTGGGAAAATTATATTCATTAAAACATTTTCTTTTTATTTATTTTATTTTCTTCTTCTTTTCGACAACCTTATCTACTCAATTAACTTCATCCTACATTTTTTTTTATACACTGTCCGCAACATGAATCCTTTTACTTTCACTCTTTAGAAATTACAGCAACTACGCATTATTTCCTCTTTTAGTGTATAATTTATTTATATATGTTTAATTTATTAGAGTTTATCCTGTCAGAAGTATTGATCGATTAACGATATTATAGGATCGATCGACGGTTCAACCACAAAATTAAAGCGTGCTTTATCATCGTCATCAACCAATCACCTGCTTGAAGGGGGTTAAGCTAATAGATCCACCACGCGGCCAAATGCAGGTCAGCAGGCATAAGAAATCTTAAAGAACATTATTGAGAATTATCTAGAATTCCATATTATGTTTTCCAGCAATGTTAAATCAAGTGCATTTGTAACAGGCAACAATAATATTTTATAGGTGCAATAAACAGCCTTGGTTTACATAGGTAAAATATTGGAGCATAAAAGTAACTTCGCTTGACATCTATTATGTATGGATATGGAAGCTCGTAACAATAAAGCTGGCATCATTTATATGCTTCAAATAATTTTTATAATATTTATTTCTAAGAATTTTGGGAAGAAACACTATATTTGTAAAAAATAATAGGCCGTTTTTGCGTCTGTATTAACTTGTTTTTAAAGCGTACTTGCTACTTTTAATTTAACTTTTTTAACGTTGAACTATACAGCATGCTACACTTTGTTTATGGAAGAGTATTCCATAATGGGCAAACAATCAATAAAGTTATCTACTATCGTAAATTAAACGTCCATTGCCGTCCGATAAACACGCTTTGCTCGTGCTGCTTGCTATTATTCTATAATGATGATGGGTTCAATGGATTGCAGTGCTTAGGTTAATATTTATTGCGAGTTTTGCAGATTGCTACAAACCAAGCTGTTGGGTATTGGTCCACTGAAGTGGCATCGAGTGTTCTTTGCCTTTTTGCTCCATTAAAGATTACTAGCTTATTTTTCACCATATCTTTAAATATAGTCAGTTTTGCATTTATTGCATGTATTGGATTCCTTTGGGTTAGGCGTCTAATCTTATACAAATAATGCCAATACTTTCCACTAAATATCATTTGACTTTCAGTAAGGAACAAACCAAGGAAGGACGCTTAATAACTTATTGCTTAACTCTAAAATAAAATAAAACGGCATGTCTTTTTTTTTTCTATAGTTGCCAATGTGTCTATGATGTCTGTCCAGGTGTTTATGATGTCCATTAATTTTTATTTGTACGAATTATTCAAACTGAATACAGGTTTCAATCACAGCCAAATAGATATTGGTTGACAATTTCGTCTCGTATAATCCGAAAAACACCGACTTTGAGTTTATAACCAACGAAACCTTATTCAACCTTATGCCAAGTATAAGGTACTTAATAGTAGCAGTATTATTAGCATCTACGCTTTGTAAAATCGTAACCGGGACAGCATTCAAAGGCATACTGCGAGTCTTTTCTATGGGTAATCAGCCGCAAAATTGATAAAAGCTCATAGTATTAAAAATCTGGCCAATATGACTTGTGCCACTCTACTTTGGTATGCACTGTTAAAGAATTCCCATTAGGTAATGGATGGGTAATAGAATGTAGTGTTACATCAACTTGAGAAAAATACCGAGTCATTCTAAAAGCCCAAAAACGTATTATTACTCGGCATGGCAGTTATTGTTATCGTGCCACGATTATAGGTCTACTTACCAGCAATATTTACGTCTACCATTATGAAACTGGCATCTAAATCGATCCATTTCAGCGTAATGATACCTTTCAAAAATGTTCGTGCTTATTATGGTAAAAATTTGAATCTTCGTTGTTTCTTATACCAGATTTACACAGAGCCATCGTGTCTACCACTCCCGTACCACCGTAAAATACGATAAAGTTGTCAATGAAACGGAAATCAAATCTTTCTATCGCTATCATTTTATTGTGTCTTGCTAGAGTCTACATACATAGGTACCTAGTTGTGTTAAGCAATTGTGCTTTTTATTGCATTGCAATCTAAGTAATAAAGGCTTGTTGTACAAACCAACCGACTGATTGCAACTAAAATCGGTCAATTAACATTCGTTAACATGTTAAAAAAATGTTTCTTTGTTAAAAAATCTAACAGACCTCACCAACTGTGTGGCTATAGACTCAAACCTGTAAACGTTAGATCCATTCTAATCTTAAAAATCATAAACAGGTATCACACACAATGTATATTTTGCACATTCTGAATTTTTGACATTTGCTATATTATTGCGTTGCAGTCCCAACTTAATTAACATAACTCAAAATGGCAGACAATCATCCTCAGGCAACGTTAGATGTTATGGTTGAGCGTCACTAACGCCTTCAGTATAGCCGCTGCATGTCTGCCGCGGACGATAGACGCTTGACACTATGATCGGAAGGGTACCTTTAAACTAGCTTCATTTTTACGTCATCTAACTTGGCGAATGATAATTAAGGCATAAGTTTATATCGTGATTAAAAGCATGCGAAAGCAAACATTATAAATCTTGAACACAAATATAATTAATGGTTCAAATCGAAAATTATCTAATTGGATTAAGGTGGTTTCGCACGGATGTTAAACTGCTGAAAATCTTCTTCATCCATTATTATTTTATTTATACCTACAATATTAGGAGATATTTGATCATAAAATAAAAGCACACGTCATAACATTAATGGCTATACTACATTAAAATATTTATTATATTATGAACGCAATAAAAATAATAGTTATGGGGTGAGAATGGTATTAAGCCGTTGCGCAATAGTGATTTAAGACGTGAATTTCTATGATCGATGAGCACTTACACCTTAATGTCGGCTCGTAATATGCACGTCCGTGTGTCCGTACCAATCAGAGTGATCGATTGACAATTATACAAACGTTAATGAATACGTTTTGTAACAGAAAACAAAGGGTAACGCCGCGTTTTCGACGACAGCGTCGGGTGGGGGCCACAACGGGGCGATCATAAAAAATAAAAGAAGGGAGAACCAATTTTGTATAGGATATAAAAGTAGTATAAAAGATTCAAAACTCAATGGTCTATGAAGAATATTTTTCAAAAGTATACGTAGACTTTAACAATAGTTGAAAATGTTAGGACGTGGAATCCGTTGTTGTCCATAAAGTTAGTTGAAAACATTTTACAAAACTATATCTAGACTTTTACAATCGTTGAAAATTTTAAAATGTACAAGCGAGAGGGAAACTAAACTGATGAACACTATTTACGCAGTTTGACTCGACGACGAACTGACGGTCGTCGTTGTTTTCTAGTTAGAACTTGACATACTATTAGTTTCATGTTTTTTTAAATGATTTTCCCGGGCAATCCCGATAATTCAACGTGAGTATAGCCGCGTACCCATCTACCTTGAGTAGTTCCACTAAAAGACTTAAATTCTCGTGGCGCTAATTCTGAGCAAGCAAAGTTACTGAATACGAAATTGTATCTCATTGTTGCTACAGGGTTGAGCTTGAGGTTGTTTTGCTTAGCGAATAGCACACCAGGTATCCGTAATCGTATCGTTCCACTAGAAACGCCCAGACTGGTCCCTGATGTGACTGATCACCAGAAACTATTCCACGACGACCCTTGGAGCGTTCTGTTCTGTATGAACATTTGATTTGTTCTGTTGATTGCTTTATTCCTCCTGTGTTCTGAGTTGCCTGGAAGAAATCGATTCAAGTTCTACATATTTTGTTTCCCTTTTCCGTAAACTCTTTTTGTTTGCATAGTATACGTACTACAAAGTTTTTAAGTAAATAAATGATTTCATTATTTTTTATTCAATAAATATGGATTCACAATCATAAACTATAGCACGTCTTTGAGTTAGGATAAGAGACGGCCAAATCAAGGTCAACATTTTGAAATATCAATTTGTGGTTTTGAAACATACGCTATTTCATCACCACTTCATAGTCTAGTCAGAAACATAGACCACACGAGATTTATAAACAATACATTGATTAGATTTCGTTGCGGTAGGTGATTTATCTGTCTTAACATTTATGTAGTTTTCTATGGACACCTTCCATTTTAATTACCATTTTCAAAATGTTTATATGCAACCTGTATATTATTAAAAACATTGAAGGTATCTTATTCTTGTCCAATCAAATGTGTAATATATTATATTATGTTATGTAATAAAATTACTTTTATTAGCTTACATCATTGAAATGCTCCAAGCTATTTATTCTGCATTAAAAATTACGGAGTTTCCTTTCATTCATGCAAATTAGTTTTGATTACGATACAGACGTCCAATCTTACAAATATGTTAGACCACATTCATCTTTTTGTTCTACTTGAAGTCAAACTCGTTTGAAAAGCAGGCAAACAAATATTTTAGTAACAAGGTCCATAGTCGCAAATCAATTACAACCCTTTATATTCCGTTTGTGAGCATTTGTGCATTTTATACCGTCATGAAATATTATCGTCAATAGAATAGTTAACATGCTGAATAATTACGAGCCGATAGACTTCACACAGCTTTTTGGTAGTAAATCAAAACGTAGATGAGAGTCAAATTTATAAAATTATCGTCTTAAACGGTTCTGTTTTGTACACTTTGAGTAGGGAAACCTTCTTATACCTCATGTACCTATACTGCTTCTGATATATGAAAAACAATCTCTATTGTAATCACTATAGCTAATCACTATACCACAATCGCTATAGCGATACATTAAAGGATTACAAGAAAAAGACCTCTATTTAATTCCATAATGTTTAATAATAATGTTTTCTATCCATATAGAGTGAATTATGGTACTATTGGGTCTTTTTGCGAACTTGAAGTTTGCGACCAAAATGTATTACAAGTCCGAGCTTACGTGTCTGGCCTGAGACAGGACCTTAGATCTGTTTAAAATTCTACAGAGTCCGATTCATATCAAAGCGATTGCATGACCTCTTGCTACATTCATAACATATTAAAAGCCATTACAAATAGATGTAACAAATATAAATAAAATAACCGACACTACTACCTACGTGTTACGAATCGAATGTCGTTTCCACGCTTCGCGTGAGATGCTCGGTCCGGTTTAGCGTATCGTAAATCAGACAAACATCGACGAACGAGTTATGATTACTATTGCCATAGTACCATTTATGTAAAGGATGTCCGACAAAATTAATTTTTACAGCCTATGGGCTTCGGAAGGCTGCTACGACGTAATATCCCGTAACATGCCATTAACCCGAAACACGGTTATTGATTCGGTTTGATTTTAATTTATAAAATTAGAGCTTTATATATTGATCTATAAGATGGCATTGTTATCGCATATTCAAGCACGTAAAATTTAAATGATATCTGTATCCAACCATATCCGAAGGCCTCTGATAAGGCTTAACGACTGGTACTGTATTTAACGATAACGGCCGTGATCGATTATTTTACGTGACATCCAAAGCACGGAAGAGGTCATGATTTTTTTTTACTGACGGTAACCCTTCAATTTCCCACTCCTACCCGAGTAAAGATTCGTGGATCAGATTTTTTTTTCTTTTGATTTTGACAGTTACGACTAATAAAAGCTCGGCAAAAGCCACTGGACACCGAAGTGTTTTGAACGCAGAGTTATTTCTGCTGTCCAAAAATAAAAAAAACACAATAAATTTCTATACCGCTTGCTTATTATTAAAATTTACGTGTGATTAGGTACTTAAAAACTTTCTACTAACACTTCTGGCCACATTCATACCAACCTATAAATATGCGGCCAGTTACGCATCTCGGAATGATACAAATGATACTGGCAATTAGCAGCACACGCTGTCCTTTCACTGGGCATAGTGAACTAATAAATCGTACTGACTGTAATATAGTTATTATAGAGAATGTACCTATGTTTATTCATAGACACCTCTGATGGACACATTTTTTCACAAGTTCATTAAATGTTAATACTTCCATAAACACTGGCTCATTTTACGTAAATTTATACATTGACTTCAAAGAAGCAGAGATATAGAAATCTTTATAGATTTCTTCAAAATAGCAATAGAAATTGGTATGACCTTGAGGTCGCCACCTTTTCTTATCCTGGCTTTTCATTAGTTTTTTATTAAAGTCTTAAGTCATTTATTAAATTTGGTAATTTTTTTAGACTACCTGGTCTGTATTTAACATTTTTGGTTATGTATATTCGGTGTATTAGTTATGTGTATTCATACCTATAAACAACTTGTTGACGATACAACTAGTTAAATCATTCAGGGCAGGGCGTTTTGACACCTTATTAAGGAGTTAACGATATTACCTTTCTAAATTGATTTCTCGTGACACCACTGGGAATACTTTTAAATAAATAAAAAATTAGATTAAAATTAAAATAGTTCTGATTACCGTTATCATAAAATCTTATCGATCCTTGACATCACAATGAAATGATTATTATAATAACCATTTCGAGTTCTTTATATTTTAATCGAACATGTTTATCTCAGTGTTTATCACATCTTGAACAACGTTTCGAAGTATTGAGATACTATCAACACAATGGTCAATTTAAAATTACATTTTTGTTATACAATTGTAATACTGTAGAGTTGAAGCCTATATTTTCATAAATGTCATACACGTACACTGTTACTCAAACATTTTACACGATTTCAAAAAAGGAGAAAAAGAAATAGGTATATAGTTATTGTAACTTTTTATTATTCAGGAATAATAACAACAAACGAATATAAAACAGTATGTTCAAACAGTTCACACTTATTGCTAAATACGTAGAATTACTAATCTAATAAATATTTTGGTAAACATAAATGGCAACATTACATGCACCTTCGTAGAAAATCCTTTAGACACTAACAAACTATAAATATTATTTTAATTTGGTATAAGACGACCCTCGACTTGCTGAATAAGCATTTTTGTAGCTGTCATTAGCATCTCCCGGGGCAAGGTAGTCGGTGCTTTGAACAGAGACTTCGTTGTCTTCCTTTGGAGCACTTTGCGAAACCGAATTTTGCCCTCTGTCATATTCACTAGGCAGAGCTGGAGTAGCACCGTAATTGCTGTACTTTGCTTGGGAATTCGACGGATAGTAATTATAGAAACTTTGAGCAGGATTTGGATAAAGCAAATTATTGTAAAGAGAAGGATTGGCTTGGGGAACCACGACCATTCCTGATGCATGACCCAAATATGGGTTTCCAAGGGATAGAGGTTGATAGTGTTGGGCAAAGTTAAAATGTCCCTGAGGGGAGACGGAGTTAATCAGTGGATTAGCATGAGGACTTCCTTGGTTCGTAGGAGTAGGCGAGAATAAAGTTTGAGGGTATTGTAAGTAGGGAGACGAGGGAAAATTAGAAGGCTGTTGTATTATCGCTAGTTGTATGTTACCGTTTGCCTTGGGAGGTGCAAACTGATATTTAGATTGGTATCCCGGGTTTGGTATGAAGTGTAACGGGACAAGTTGTGCCGTGGACGGCTGTGGAGGCACAAAGTTTACTTGTTGTTGGAGAGCATGAGAAGCTACATTTTCCGTCTGCGGATTTCCCGAAATATAATATTGACTTGGACTTCCTTGACTTGGATAAAAGGAGTTTGGGACTTGTGCCTGGTAAGATTGGCTTAAGGAACTGCTTGAGCTTGGATTTTGCGAATAAATATTGTACGTGTATTCTGCCTTCTGAGCTCCAGTTGGGATCGCGTTCAGAGTTGTGGTCTTTCCGGCTCCTCTTTTTTTTTGTTCGCTGTCCTCTGCCTCGCTGGCGCAAACAAACGCAGCATAAGCAAGGATTATCTGGAATAAATTATGGAGGTTAATGGGTGATAATTGATGACACTTTACTTAAGTAATTTTCTACAGCACCAATGTTATGTTTGTTACATCTACATGACATGCATTGATAATCCGACCAATCGAAATATCGACTTCCCAATGGGCTGCACTAAAAACCAGCGCTGTGGGTTTTTAACCAAGCCATCAGCAAATGCTTTGGAATATAGCACTGGGACATAGGTGACATTATAGTTAGTAGCTTTTAAATCGCTAGCTGTTACATTTTATATTGTATTCATCACAACCCGTCCACGGTCCACTGCTGAGCACGGGTCTCCGCTCAAGGTGAGACGGGTAAGGCCATAGTCCACCATAGTATGAGGTTTTTTAAATCATCTGTGTCGTGGTGTAATAAAAGTGATTCTTAGTCTTATAATCGTTTGTAGTTGAGAAACTCACCAAAATTTCCCTTGTCGCCATAACTGATTTGCGTGGTACACCTACAGGATACAATTACATTATTTTCTCCAGGGAAACGAGTGTCGCGAAAGGAAAAGTGTTCTATTCACTGTCGCTCGGAAAAGTGTTAGCCAGTATCAAGTTCATGCATTTATATGAGCGAGCGAGCAACTTTCCTCTAGTTCCAGATTGCGGTTACGAAGGGAAGTGACCGTTCGATAGGTCTTTGTCCTGTATCTTAAGGGATATATCCCACAGTAAACGGGTAGCGAGTAACGAAACGGATATTTATTCCTTAACTACAGTCGCGGTAATCACACATTTTATATTTACCATGTAGAAACTTAGGATTAGTGCGATTGAGTAAAACAAAATAGATTTAAAGTAACTTAATAACAATGGATTTCCTCAAAGTAACGCCTGATACAATTCATTAAGATCAAACATCAATCCTCACTTCAAAATGGAGGGGATGGATCACGGACCAATCACGGAGAACTGTAGAGTTTTAAGATGACAGTGATGCAAGTACCTATACCATGTACGTAAATGGTGAGATAGCTATAGTGAACGCGCGCTTGAAAATAATCCTATACGTCAAACATAATTTTAATTTATATGGCACAAAACTATTTGACGGATTAAGAAAATAAATTTGTACATTTCAGAATTTTTTTTTAAATAATTCCGTGATCTAATTCGTGAAAATATAGTAGTGGCACAGTTAATGGAAAATAATTAGTCTGCTTCATTTTGTTTTTTTCTCGAGAAAATTTCAAGTAATCGTGTTTTATTTTTTGTGATACTTAGAGCATATAGTCAAGAAACATTATGTTCAAAAATTAGGTGCATAATTCTATGAATAAAGGAAAATTTGTGGAATTAAAAACACACCAAAAACCGTTGAACTAAGCGCACTACAACTAGTACAGCAATTCTTGATTTACGACACCTCAGAGTTCCAATAGCGATTTATAAATTTATGAATCTTAATTAGGATGTCACTTTCTTTCATTGTCTTCGCGTTTTAGAGTAAGTAATATGTGCGAGACAATCCTTCAATTTCAACGTGGCACCTTCATGTTTTATTTCTTATTTAGTTTCAATGTCATTATAAGATAAAAAAATCTTTTATCGCTAGTCGCGAACAAGATATCTTCCAGATATGTTAGTTGTAAATCAAGTTCTATGTAAGAGCATAGCCTTCCTGCATCGAATTGCTTCCACCAACTGCCGCCTGCAAACTATCCATTTCCTTCTAGACCATTGAACGGCAAAGTAAATACGTAATAATATTTAAAATCACAGACTATTAATTGAGATTAATAAATTCTTATTTCTTCTCAGACAACATTCTAATCATTTTCGAAAAATTTCGTAACAACCTAATTCCCATGGTATTCTTAAACTTGACATCCGATAGATAAGATCTCAACATTCTAGATGGTTTGTGTAACAAAGGACCCACATTTCTAGTACGAAATATAAAGAAAAACATTAAGCTAACTGTGCTATTTAAGGTTCCTGTTACCTGGATAAAGAAAATTCTATTAAATTAGTTTAAAGGTTATTATTTTATATTATTATAATTTTTTCATATGAACGATTATTGCCCATCTTTCCTTCGTGGAGGCTAATGCTCGGGAACTACTGAGATAGTTTGTATAGTTAATTCAGTTATAAATATAAACTAACACAACACATATTGTAGGTACTGTGTCTAGATGAAAATTAATTTACGACAAAGGGACTTATTTCGTAACCTGACAGGCTCAAAAGATTTGTAATAATTACAAGAGACGTGGTGAAAAAGCGTTCTGGTGAACGGGACTACCTAAAACCACACGGAAGCAAATTGCTGGCATAATCACACGCGCACCTGTGCTTAATAAAGGGCTACGCCAAGCTTTACATCTCACGAGCTTTCTACTTGCAATTACAGCATTGCACCCAACCGAGCACCTACATTTATTTTCAACCGACTTCAAAAAAGGAGGAGGTTATCAACTACGCTGTATAAACATATTTTTTTGTATGTGTGTTACGCGATGTCTTCGTACTTGTAAACCGATTAGGCATACATCCAATTTGTCCCATTTAAATTTCAATAAACAATTAATAATAATCCAATTGGTTTAGAATTGGTGGATTGGTGGAGAAGTACAGAAAATTCATATGAAAGAGTATCCTGTGTTAGATTTTCCCCATTTCATGCATTACAACGCAACTCATGAGATGAAATTCATCGCATCGAATTACTTCTGGGGTGCGCCAGTGCTTAATGAAGGGCTTGCCAAATTACAATGCACGATCTTTCCGAGGAGCGATGAATTACTCGCAATTATTTCATTATAATTTAGTAACGCTGCTATAAGTATTCATTAGTGACAACGATATGTTTAAGTACTAAGCACCTACCTATGCAAGAAGAAAATTAGATAAAAATATGCAAAATTAAAACTGTGGTAAATGGGAACACATACTAATATAAATATGGTTCGAAAATAAAATTTAATTAATTTTAGTGTATTATATTGTACGCCCGATCAGATTGTTTTTTTATTGTGACTTTTAGTTACTTCTCTGCCAGGTCCGGACTCCTTATTTTCACACGTATGCAATATATGGCAATTAATATGGTACACAATAGTATCAGCCCGATCAGGTTAGACTGCCATATACTGTAAAATAATATAACAACTGTTGTAAACGTAGAACAGCCAACAATAAATGACTACTATTATCTTTCTATACTTAAATATGTAGGTAATGTGGGAAAAGTTAACAATGGTAGAATAATTAAGAAAATATTAAATTACCTATTACTACTATACTTACTACTATACTTATTTAACCATCTTGTCACTTAAAATAAATATATTTTATTTATGAAAATACAACCTAAAATCACGTTAAGTTGTGCTGTGACTCGTAACTAAGTAACTTAACGGCTAAAAGGCTTAATAATAATATAGTCAAGATGAAAAATACGCGATCTCGGTTCACTTGGTCAATATAATAATGGCTTACAATGCTCGCTATTGACAGTAAATTATTTATATTCAACATAAGACGAGTTGTTATAACATATAAATAATAAGCATATTATTATAACACATTCGCTGTCGAAGTAGCGAAAGCAATTACGTGATTATCAAATACTTTCTGTATATGCCCGTACTCCAAGTGGGCTAGACCAAAGCATTGACTGACATTAATGCTACATCAATATTTATGTTTCTATAATTAAAGTAACGAAACACTTGAACTATGCTATTCTACTATTATACAATTGGAATGTAGCCGTGTCTGTACATTGAAGATATTTTTAAAATTCCGCTTGGGTGTAGTTGTAGGGATGTGTCTCAAACCCACACAATTTACTAAACTACTTAACGAATTCTTACGGCGTTTCCACTATTTGCTAGCTTATTTTTCAATTTAAAATTTGCTATTCGTCTCATCGCAATCGGATGAGTAAAACTAGAGTTACAGCCTAGTTTCTCCGTGGTAAACACGCTTAAGCTGTGTAAGATTCCTTATAAAATGGTCATTGGGAATAACGTGTTTGGTTACCATTGACGACTCCGTGGCGTATTGGTTAGTGACCATAACTAACGATCTATGAGTCCCGGGCTCGATCCCCGGCCGGGGCAGACATTTATTTAGCAGATACATGTGTGTGTCCGCCACCTGCAATACAGGGAATCCTAGCGCGGAGGTGTGAGAGGTGTATTCGTTTATTTTTTGTTTTTCTAATCATTAACCGCCCACTGCAGGGCACGCATCACTCCTCACAGTTGAGCCGTTCTAGACCGTACTTTACCACGCTGATCCAGTCTGTATTATTGGAGTTAGTGGCCTGCCCGAGTGTGGAACGCTCTAAAGCCACCTGAAGGTCTACGACAAGAAACAACATAGACTTAACGCGGACGAAGCCGCGGGCGTTAACTAGTTATGTTATAAATAATATTATGTAAACCTTTTTCAAACACTCTGAAATATTGTTCAATTTTCTAGACTACTTACTGATTATGTTATGTACATTTAGGTTAGTTTATTTTATTATACAATGCGGCTACGTCTGTGTACGGATTTAATTAAACCGCGTATTATACACGCTATTTCCAGTTCGTATATAAATCCAAATATAAATCAGTTATGAGTAATAAGTAATTTAGTAACTTAGTTTCATAGGTTACTTACTATATCAAAAGTTTACCAGAGTAACGCATGTACTCAATAACGTTTTCTTTTTTTTCGTTCCCCGGGGATCTGAATATTAATTTATTCGTTTATAAATGTATCCTATGGATATATTCTTGGTTCAAGCTATCTCTCTACCAAATACTATGAAAAAAAAATACATACTCAAAGGTTGGCATTACATAAAATCTCTAGACTTGGAAAAGACTTCAACGAAAGACGAATGTTTCTTTTAGTAATGCTCATTCGTACAGTTGAATAATATTTATTTTAGATGGGATTGAGAATTGTCCATAACTAGCTGTTGCCTGATAGTATGAAGATATCTAAAATTTGGAAGACCACGAAGGCTTATTGAAAAACATCATCCTAAAGTCCTTAAAATAGGGGATGAAAGTTTGTATGAAAAACAATTACGTGGACGGAGTCACGTTGTGTAATAATTTATAAATCAAAGCGCCATCTACGGTCTTATACTCAAACGAATACAACATATGGAAAAGCGAAATAGTAAGTGTAGTGATAGTAACCAAGCGACAGGTCGCTTCTATCTATTCAGTTCGTAATTTTCAACACAGATGGAGCAGCGAACACATAGTAGAACATTTCAAGCGGAAAAAATGTAATATCTATATTTCTAACAAGCTGTTGCTCACGACTTCGTACTCGTTAAGTTTATGATGTTTTAATTCCCTCGTGGTTCGTTTATTTATAAGGGATCAAAAGTATCCTACGACCATCTCCGTTAGTCAAACTACGTCTCTACCAAATTCTATGAAGATAGGTTGTATGGTTTAGCCTTGAAGGCATATCCAACTAACAAATAAACTAATTTTGCGTTTGTATAATATTAGTAAAAATTAAAAATATATAAATGTTATATCTTTATTAGGTTAGAGAAATCGTACATGAGTAACATGAGTATAACATACCTACACCTATTATTTCAGCATAGTAGTGTCTTATAAAAACTGAGTTAAGCATATTATTCCAGTTTTGTGTGCTTGCTGCCATATGAGCTGGCGCTGAATGTTGTTGGGATACCCATCGGCGATTTTCAAACATTGTTTGAGTAAGATGTTGCGCAACGTTTGTAAGGACGGTATTTTGGTACACAAGAGCACAGGATATTTTTAAACCGTTCGGGATCTCTCAAGTCTTAATTTTTCAGACGCTCATTACGAAAATGCGCAGTATTTCGTCGATAAGCTTGGAGTCCAAGGTCTTCATTTAACACTCTTTTGCTGGAAGTTTGGCTTATCCCTAACTGAAGAGTTAACATGCTTTGCTTGCGGACGGGTCTTGCGGACGAGGTAGGGCCGCTCTTTTTACGGTCTTCGAAGCTTGAAACTTCAGTAAATCTTTTAATAGGACGAAACAAACCTCACAGTCATTTTTTTTTTAAATCTCAGTAACCACTATGGTGCACGCAATTACCGGGACTTTGTCTTCCTTTGCATTTTGCATTTCCATTTTAGCAAATGGAACAAAGTCAATTTCATTTTTATTTTAATATAGCGCAAACGTTCCTTATTTAAAAACAATGCCAGTATTCGAAATTTAAATGAGACAAGGATGTGACACAACTTATGACCCGACTAGTTATAAGTGTTTTAGAGCACTATTAGGAACCATTGCGTTATCTGTGGCAAAAGTTAGAGTCAAATCATCACAATGCGTTCTAAATACTCACTAACTTACTCTTCTAAATAACCACTAAAGATATAACCACGGAAGTCACGGCACATTAATAACAGACTAGACTAACGGGACTATTAATTTGCCTACGCAGTCTATGGAAATTATTTCGCAGGCAGAGGTTAGTATGTAACGAACACTTTCCTTCCTGATATGATTCTGTAAAATTGTTAATAAACATTCCAGTACTCAAGCTATCGTTAATTAATATCTGTCTAATCGGCAATGAGATTATCAACACCAGCTATGCAATAGGGATGTGGACTGTCGAGTCCATTGAAATACTTTTTATATATTGTCAAAACGTGATGGCTTCATACAATTTATATGAGAATATTAACTTATGACGTCATAAGTGGGTATGGTCAACTGACTGAACTTTCATTGATTTTAAAGTAATAAAAAGTATTTCTTACTAATATTAGGAAAATAAAATAGATTTTCCAAAATTCTGTAAGGTTTTTTTTAGGAATTATGTCTTGCTATTAATAGTGCTTGGTGTGTCCGTATCCTAATTCTCTTACATCAGTATCGCCCTCAACCTCGACTTTAGTTGTCACTTCATACAAGAACTGTCAAACTATCATGTGGCACCAATTGACCAAATCCGGTGGCTAAAATTGGAATTAACTGACGCTTACTTACATTTTCTTTCAATTTGGTTGACGACAGCGATACCGTCAGCTATCTGTCACATAATTTTGTAGACCTATCTCGTCGACGAGCACAACGTTGAAACTGTTGTAAGTAAGTTCCGCCCAATGTTTTAATGCGTTTTATAAAGCAAGTCAATGTCTGTATGTATATGGACTGTAATTATGTGTATGTATTAATTTCCGTAGTCAACAGATCAAACCGACTTTACCTGCCAATTTTACAATCAAGATACTGTATTGTTACCTGATCGATTCTATATCCTGGTTCCTTTCATCCTATCAATTCAGACACTGTCAAACATTTTAAATCTAGCCAATTGACTAAATATCTGCAGTTAAACCTATAAAAAATATGGTATTGATAAATAATGAAACGCTCAGACAATCTGACATCTGGCATCAACATTGATGACTTGCAATCAATAGTGCAGGGTGTTATGAGTAAGGCAGCAGTAGGGCTAACGATTGGGCCCACCTGGTCAAGGTGGGGAGAGGACAAGTAGGTTCATCCCTCCGATCCGCCTTTAAGTTGACAGAAGTTTAGACGGTTACTTATTAGTTTGTTCGAGCGGTCCTGTGCTCTCTTACTCCAACAGTTTCCCGATGTCTTCTTCAGGTCTTCAGTCTACCAGAGGGTGCTTCTTTTTCCGAGTCCTGGTCTTCATTCGAGGACCATTCTTCCCCGGTTATCAGTCATTCGAACGACATGGCCTGCCCATTGCCACTTCAACTATAAATCATACTCACTTGCATATTCATAATACATCGATATCAGATTTACTTTTCAGCTGTTTCTAAAGTTATCAAATAAAGAGAGTGGACTACAGCATCAAGTAGAGTTGACTGGATTTCTGCGGCTCGTTTCTAAGTTTCTAATTAAGGTGTTGCAAGAGCAACTACGACTTCACCCTATAGGGCAGTTACCGATACATCAATCTTAGTTACAACTCACCTAACCAGTAGGAAGGGCGTGAGAATAAAGCGTAGTTATGTGATAAGATGATAATAGGATTAGAAAATAGATGGTAACATAGAACATTTATTAATCATTATTAAATACTAAGGAGAGTCGCGACTTCGTCCGCGAGAAATCCCGAAGTATAGAAAATTGTAAACAGTGAAAAGGGGATAAGTGAAAAGTGAAAAGGGGACTAGAAACGGTTGGAGATATTCAGATAAAATAACTCTACAATCCCTGAAAATTTCATCAAAATCCCTTTAGCTGTTTCGGAGCCTATTCGGGACAAAAAAAACGCAGACAGAAAGACAGACGAGATTTCTAAAAATAGCATGATATTCCATTTAATTTTTGACATTAATTTCAGTATCTCAGACACACTTCAATTTTATTTATTTGTAAGATAGTTTTGATATTTCAAATATAAGTAAGTATACGAGGACAAATGAATAAAGATAATTGATACCTATAAGGTGTTTTTAACTTATAACTTTTTAACTTACGACCAGCCTAACCGGAGAACTTTGGCTGGTCGTAATAAGTCTTTTCCAAAAATACAATATTAAATACATACACTAATAAATGACAATAAAACAATTATGGTGTGTAAAATTTTATTCTAACATTGGTTGTTGTAAGTAAGCAAGATATATTAAGTAAAGGTAAATGCATGATATAATTTGAAATGAAAATGATATCGCCACTTACATAAACTTGTGCAGAGCGACCGGCGACTGCCGAATGTGATTCCAACACTGAATGTCGGTCGGATTTAAAGTTAATAATGAGATCGATTATAGTGTCGGCGCCCTTTGTAAGCCCGCAGAAACAATAATCAAGTTCACACAATAATAATGGCCAAAATAGCTGGAAAACGGAGGATTAGAAAACGAAAGATGTCATGGCTACGCAACATCTGCGAATGAATGGAGCAATTGATCAGACTAGGTCTGGACAAGGAAACATTTAAAGAGTGGACAGTTAACTACCAGTGGCTGCAGAGGCCCGTGAATAAGAAGAAGTACCATCGCAGTGAAACAATTTTTATTGCTCATTGAACCTATAGGTTTGTCGACATACGGACATAATCGGTTATGCCTCGATTATACACAACGGATATCATATACAGAGTACCGTGGTACGCGTAACCGACAACAATAATGTATCATTCGGGGTTGAAGTGGGGTGCTCAATGTTCCGTGCTGTCAGTGTTTATGCACATTGAAGCATGAACAGCATGTGTGTTATTGTACTCACTTTGCGTTAGAAAGGAAAAGGATAGAATTATTAGCTTATTCTCTCATTTTTGTTATACACTTTGCCCGGGGCTCATTACGCGTAAAATCCCATGTCCCGGTCATTTTCCCGTTAAGTAGCTGGAGTAATTTTTCGGCTCATAAACGAGCTCTATGCAAAAAATCACATCGTTCCGTCGCGTCGTCCTGTTGCAGCGTAAAAGCACGACAAACCAACAAACA
This sequence comes from Dalla quadristriga, assembly GCA_018245335.1. Lineage (NCBI taxonomy): Eukaryota > Metazoa > Arthropoda > Insecta > Lepidoptera > Hesperiidae > Dalla > Dalla quadristriga. Next base: position 34,948 of record DWLO01000013.1, read on the forward strand.
CTCTTGAGCACTTTAAAATTAGTAAGGATTTTCCCATTTTTATCATCATTCAATACAGAGACCATTACATTCAGGACGAGAGAATAATCAAATATTTCCACCAGCCAGAAATCGAACCCGGGAACCACGGCTTGTCAATCTGGGTCACTGCCAACACAGTGTCTAATTACTAATGGCTTGAAGTATCTAGTCGTTCTGAAAAACTGTGTTACTGTTGTTAGTTTATCACTTCGTAGATTTCCTATTTGAGTATGAATAATGCGATCAATAACACAGTCATTAATAAGAAATAAACAACCACATTATGTAACTCATCCGAGAATTCGGAAGTGAATGTGGTGCACTTCCATTTGAGACCTACATGTTCCCTCGACCATGAATGTATTAAATAACATTTAGTTTACACAACTATAGAATAAGAAACGCTCGCCTGATGAGTTTTAATAGAGGATCTATATAAGGCAAACTATCCATATTGTAAACAAATGTAACGTAACTGAAAGATACAATTTCCGTTTAACTGACGCAAGTATAATAAACATTTAATTGGCTCTATGTATTCACAATCTTTTTTGTTATATATTTTGTAATTATCTGTAAGTTTTCCTTGAAGAAATAAATATAAAAAAATATTGGGTCAGATATATAATTACGTACAAACGTTACATGTTTTATCGCTATCGTCTATCTGGAGTTCACATAAGGGGAGCAGCTCACACACAACTGTTGGCAAGGAATCAATGATGTTATGTTTGTCGGTTTGCACAATTTAAATTTCCCTTACTTTCTTACGAGTGAAACCAAGGCCCACCCGCTACGGATTTCTTAAGCTGCGCTATCATGTTTCCTGAGCCCATTACAGAAAGATCAAGCGTTATATAGCTTAGCCACAGATTATCGACATATTCTTTATAAAATTACCATAGCACGGTTCCATGATCTCTTTAAAGAAAGCTGTAAAGGGTATAATATAATACAAACAATTATTTCGGTAACATTTTATTGTCAACACTAACAACTTACATAAACAATTAAGAATAAATATCTAACTTAACTTACTAGTATTTACAGAAATTCACTAAGTATTCGCATTCATAATACACTGATGTTGTGGTGGATCAACAGAAATAAAATATGGTTAACATGGAACACTTTAGAACTACTTTCAAAGCAAGCTACAGCGGTTATCATAGATACCACATCATTACATACAATTTAGTGAAAAGAAAGCACTTTTACGAGTATCCGACACACTGTGCTAATAACACATGGTACTGGCGACAATAATTAAAGCGCCCGCGTAATTAGCGCGACATTCGCAAATAAATAACAGCACACACAACTGCGATGTTACCTATAAGCATTTCGTTCAGTACAATCATTTTATATCCAGCATTCATCTCATCTCATTTACCCTATATTTACAGTAATATAGCTCTCATTTGTATTATAATACTAGCGTAATTTTGGATTGAAAAAATTAATGATTCCTGGGCTTCAGTTCCTCGCTGTATTTAATAGTGTTGTAAGACGTTTCACTGTAAGCTCCCTGAACATCTTTGGGTGATCCATAACGGGAACTGCTGTGGCCTCCGAAGCTATATTTAGGACCGGATGATAAAGAACTTAGCGAACCGTGGCTAGAAACTGGACCTTTGAATGACGAGCTTCCATGTCCGAAACTGCTTGGGGAAGACTGCTTGGACACGTAATATTGAGGGCTAGAAGACGCTGTATGAGTATTGCCTGCAGAGTAAGATCCGGTCGGGATTCCATAAGTAGTTCCGGGAGGAGAACCAAAGTGTCCACCAGAAGAGAAAGCGGCAATGGATTCTAGGGATCCGAAACCACCTTCCGATTTAGGCGGGAGATAGGAGGGTGCAACAAATTTAGATGAACCACTACCGAAGCCAGCTAATGAGCCTCCAAAGCTTCCACCGTGGCCCGATCCTAGAGATAAACCGTGACTGCCAGCCGAAGATTGGTAGTTTCCAAATGAAGGAGTACCGTAAGATCCAGAGAGACCAGTTAGACCATGTCCGTCGCCTTGAACTGATCCACCAATGTATGCAGATGGTTTGAAAGATGCCTTACTTGGAGGCAGATAGCTGCCGCCGAGATTCTTGTAAGATCCACCAAATGAATGTCCAGACCCTCCTAAAGAAAGGCCACCTAAGGAGTGTCCGGAGTCACCAAGAGGGAGTGATGCTTGCTGGTATGAGGGTTGATGTCCAGAACTAGGTGCACCGTAGCTCAGAGCCGCACCTTGAGTTTCAGGAGTAAAAAGAACGGGTCCCGTAGAACCGTAAGAGCCTAGTCCCTTAGTGCCTGAAGCATAAGAAGGAACACCTCCAACGTGGCTTTGTTCACCTAGAGTAAACTGTTGCTGCAATTGGGGAGCTCCATATGTGAATTGAGGGAAAGATAATTCTTGACCGCCTTGTCCATGAGCACTCTGACCGCCGAATTGATAAATCGCATCCTGTCCTCCTGGCAGCTGAATAGCTCCAGAGTTGAGACCGTGCGAAAGCTGGCTCATGAGCTGTGACAAGTCGCTCGAAACTAGGCCGTGGCCGCCCTGAAGTGTGATTGGAGCGAGTTGAAGGGAAGAATGGCCGCTGGCTGGCACACCCTCTGACGCGAGTTGGTATGTAGCTCCTGACCCATGTTGACTGGTCGGTTCTCCGTAAGTGAAACTAGGTTTTGCTCCACCGATACTGTAACCAGCGCCGACGCTGATGGCGCTTGCTCCCTCGTGGCCGAGTGAAGGCGCCTGGTAGCCATGCGAAGAGAGTCCTGATGACGGATATCCTCCGAGGGTTTCCCTTTTATCTTTCGGTTCTTCTATTCTAGCCTTTATAGCCCATGTTGTTGATATGCTGAGAG
>DWLO01000014.1:0-36968 GCA_018245335.1 Dalla quadristriga
TCCAAAAATTTAATTTTTGGATATTGTGTAATACGGAACGAGTTTGCCGCCCTCGGTAAAGTAGTATGAGGGTAGGCAGAAATGATACTGTATGTTCCGATAGGATAATGTTTCCGTGTGTACACGATTAGTCGAAAATGTGATTGTTGTATGTTTAGGTGAAAGAAACAAAGCGCATATGAGCACAAACCATCCATCCGCAAAGATTAAGTACTCAGAATGTTTTAAATTTAACTCACGTTTGAATTTATGATACATTTTATTGTAAAAAAAAATATTTTACTATCGCTTATGTTAGTTGAGACGTTTGCAAATAATAGTATTTATTTTCTCAATGATATAATTTTTGTATTGACAAGTTTTGGAGTTTCTTAAAGTGTTTTATATGATATGGATTCTACTTTAATATTGAAGTTAGGTAAGTATAATAATAATAATCGTCGTATATTTATAATTCTATGCATTTCTTTGCTCTTCGTGTAACATAATATCTGTATCGTAACCTGCATATTTGTAAGTCCTTTGACACAATTCAAGGGTCAAGCAAGCTAGGGCGTGAATTACTTTAAAATACACAATTATAATATTACGTAAGGTTGAGACATGATCTTATACAAAGTGATACACTGAAGAGGTTGGCACGATCCGTTGAAGCTAACCTTATATGAGTCTATTTGGCTGTTTGATTTGTGTAATTATGCATGCCGTTTATCTCAACTGAGATAGCTCGCATAAAAGTAAATAGGGCTTACAAATGTGCAAGGTATATTCTTACTAAAAACTTTATTTTCCTAACGTGTGTTAAGGTAATTTACTCTATGTAATTGTAAGGTGTGTGATTTTAGTTAATGATAACGTTTTAATACGCGGAAAGATTCCAAATGAAACTGCATAGAATAGGCGATGGATTAGCTAATGACATATCAAAAGTAATGTTTCTTATTATTAGATCGATGGTTAAAGAGATGGAATGGTTAGTGAAGTTTGAAAATTTTGATTATTGGTCTGCTGACAATACTGAGCCATTTTCTCGATGTTAAAAGTTGAAGATGAAATTTTTTAATAGAAAATTTGTTTCACATATTGAGACGTAACATATCATCCACCTAGTGGAGTGACAATGCAAATAGATGGACGTTAAATAGACCAATTGGCTTTTATTGATGTTGGAATGGTTAAGAGAGTTTGAGCGCGCTATAGTTTGGAATCTTTCTCAATGAAGCTAGTCGCCGGTGAAATTGCTTTTAGATAATTAAATGCAATCTTAATATGTGTATGCACATAAGTTAAAACTAAATTAGTTATATGATGCTTGAATTGTCCACACACAAATTTTACATATAATTGACATCCTGCCAGATTTTAAAACACTGCTTATGAAAAATTATTTAAATTGTATCCTACTTAGCGTTACGGTGTAGTGTGTATTTTTAGATATGGCATTGTCTACGTTAGTCTAGTGGTTAAGACACCTTGAGCTTTTAACAGTTTGTCACCAATATTTTTACATACGAATATTAAAACTCGGGCAATCGCACCCCATGCTCTCGGTAGTGTAATCACTGTAGGTTAAGATGGTTCGATGAAACGAACGGTTGCTTCGCTCGGCATTATAATTTGAAACACTGAAAATTCCATCTTGGCGATGTATCCAACGCGTTAAAAACGTGTGCGTATTGTACCCACCCACAAGGCATCATGAGCTTCTACTGTAAATAAGGCCCGTCATTAGTATAATGACATCTATAAAGACATCATGTAAAATTCAGCAATCTTACTATTACGTACTACTGAAACACCATTTTACGCCGTGGCCTTAAATTTAAAGGAATATTTTAATCCTTTTATAAAAGAAGTTTGAAAAAACGCATTTGAATTTTGTACAGACTTAAATATTTCCGTGTTTCAAACGATCGTTATGACGCATTTATGGTACGATTTAAATATATGCTAATTGTAATCTTGTACCCGTATGTTGTATCTAGTTTAGGTGTTACCGTAGCATTCTGTGTAGGTATCGCTTCATCTACGTCCTAACGTATTGATAATTGTTCATTTCAAAATTTCAATTCGTGCATATCCCCAAAACATTGATAATTGTTACCTACATTAGTTACTTTGAGACTGTTCAAAATGTACTCTTTGGAGTTTTCTCTAAGGGAAAGGGCTGTTTTAGCAGATATTTTTGATACAATGAGGATAATCGAAGGGAAACGATCTTGTATTGTAGATGAACGATACGGGGTATTGCGGTGGCGACCCGGCCGCGTTCTGGCCGCGCTCGGGAGCCGCCCGCCCACTTGTTGAGTATCTTTATCGATCTGTTTCACATCTCTACTTCATAAGTATGGATAACGTTACTGTAACGAAAAAAATCAATGTTGTTCTTATATGAGATGCGATAGTTCTCGCTAATAACTCGTTGTTTTTCATATAATCGTAATATTTCCTTTATTTTTTGTACTCTTTAGTGTTAAGATAATTATAAATTGAAAACTATTTAATGTTGATTACTCTAAACCAATGTATGTATTAGGGGTGGTGTAAATTAGTTTCCCCGAGAGCCTTACTAACAGAGAAGCCTTTTCCTTAGACAGTCAAACAATCCCGTTTCTGATTTGATTGTTAAAAAGAACGGATTTCGTGGTTACTGTAACGACTTGTCAATGCGAGTAATGAAATGTTATCGAGAAGAACAACAATTATGTAAGAATAATCGTCATCAAATCGTCGCCTACACTTATCATATTCTAATACCTTCCCACGTTTCACCTTAAAAGGTTCTTATACTTCCACTCTTGTTACACAGTTCACCACCACGATCTTATGCAGATCCCGAGTTAGTTCTGGCCTAGTGAAGTTTTAAGGTAAATTTAAGGACTCTTCATTTCTTACTTAGGTCGTATGACTCAATTTTAAGACTGATCACAGAAAAATAAAAAAAATCTTTAAAAATATCTGGATAATTATTTTCCATTGATTATAGTTTTTACACCGTATAAGTTTGCTTAAGTGACTCCAGGGGACAAATCGAGGAAAGAGTTTATATTTAAATGAAATTTGATAGGAAGAATTGTGTTGGAATGATCGGTTTGTCAACTGGAGTCATACGTTTTCTGTCTTTACCTTTCTATGTCTTCTTTCCAAAGACGATGACAAACGAATTGATAAATTTTACGAAGGTAATGTTAACTTCGACATGTTGACGTTACTGTTGAAATTGATGGAAAACATGAAAAATTAAAAAATAATATTTGTTGCCAAAATGTTGTTAGGGATAAAAGTGTAATTATAAAATTCGGTTGTCACATGCATAATTAAGTTGTTCTTGAGTGGTTTGAGGTTAAGGAGAGAAGTTTGAAGAATATTTCCAATGATATATTTTTTCATAATAAACTTGAATGCTATTCGGTACTTAAGGTTTATATCTGTGTAGGAATTTAAATGTAATGTGTGGTAAAATATACCGTTGCCACGATTTTTTACTTTAGCGGGTTAGCGTTTGTACGCTATGGCCCTCTTATGTTTGGCAATATGTCGGAAGATTTTCTTGTTGCGAAACACGTTGCATTGCTCTGGCCAAAATGTAAGGACGCTGCTTGAAAAATCGTGGCAACCGATTTAGTAGTTTAGTGTTCATGTTATATAGATTGTATTCAACAGTTCTGACGTTTTGAAAAAAAACTGACTCACCTGTTTCCGCCTTCGCACTTCTGATCATGTCAACCCCACTTATATTATTTATTGCACTGTTTAATTTATTAATAGTTACAGTTTCGACAACAGTTAAAAGAGCAACATTTTGTACTTTTTCATTGTTAAATTCTAATTTATTATTATTTATTGAATCGTAATTTATTGTATTTATGAAGCTAGTCAGAAATTTCGGTTAGGTTAGCCTTAAGTTTTGTGGTACTTTCGTGACGGTACTTTATATTCTTAAACTACATTTCAGCGTAATGTATACGCCAATCTCTAGTCACGGGTTTCGACACTTTTATGTGTCAGGAAGATTCTCTTAGTATGTAATATTTTTCTTTTTCAATCTGATTTCATATAAGTGGTCAAGCTCTATTGCTGCTCTCATATGAAAATGAGATCCTACTTTATGTATTATTTGATAATAATAACGAACATATTTCATGTTTCATCCGTTCTTGTAGACACTCGTGAAATCTTCTTACCATAGTGTATTTGTATCCTTCTGTTTAATACTAGGTTGACCACGTATATTTATAATTCTTGTATCTGATCCGCTAATTAAAAATGAATGAAACTTGAAAAAAAACGAGACTAAATCAGTTTTGAATCTTAACATGGCATAACAGTTTTCATGGCAGTTATTACAATATTAAATAAATAAAGTTTAAACGGTAAAATTTGTTAATTTACGCACAATATCGTGGTCAACTAGCTCACTTCTGTAAGGGCTTATAAGTAGTATGTATGTTTATGTCAAAAACACGAGCTACGTACCAAATGCCTCGTCATACACGTTTCCACTATGAGCCATAGTAGAATAAAGACCTTACAATTTGAAATGGCTACAAAATATTTATACTAATATATATACCGGCAAAGCCGTAAATATCTTAAGTTTTATAACATGGCAATCGTATACGCGGAGTGTTAGAATTAGTTGTATTAATTTTTGTATTGATGAGTTTCTTTCATCTTCCAGTACCTAATATTAATTTGTCGTTTCTTGTGTGTAGTGCGTTTGAGTATTCGATTTTATTTTGTTTCAGCTATTTATTTTATTGTCGCTTATTATGTAGTGTTAAATTAGTTTTAATAAACTTGCTCAAGAGCTTGTCCAAATGGGGCGAATCACGAGTACCGGAATGATATCAAAGTGCGTTTCATTTTTTTATAATAGCATTGCCCAGTCGCACAGTGTTTACTATTGACGGTCTAGGAAGATCAAGTAATCCGACAATGTGATTTCCAAAGTTGATCGACTAGAACATCAAGCTCTTTGAGAACAACCTTCATATATTGAAGATATGGATATTGACTCTTTATTGAAGACGTAGAATTACATTTTAAAGCAATGTCGACAGCAGTCGTGCAGATGCATCTGCTTGATCACAATGAAGCTATATACTAGATGTTTGGAACTGAATGGCAAAACACGAAACAATCAATGTTGCGCCACGTGAAAGTCACTGGAAAAAGTCCTGTCCTAAGGTTACAACCGTAGACTGAGATCCAAACTTTGGAGAGTTTGCTGTGTTTGAAGAGTATAAATAATGCTATATTATCCGCGTTGGTTTCTATTCCTTCTTGTGTATTTCGCCTCATCTAGGACCACACCCAATGCTCTCACCACGTTCACTTGTTCTACGTTACATAAAACGTCGGTATTCACGAAGTGAAAATTATTTTCGTTTCTGCGTTACGTTACTTCGAATCTTGCTGTGTTACGTCAAGCTGCCGTAAAGCACGTTACACGTTATGTTTGTCGGGTTTCTCTATACATTTATTACTGTTTTAATGCGCTTTGTAAAATTTTAATGGTAGCACCAAAATTAATAATTGTTTAATTCTAATAGTTTTAAAATGAAGCAGCTTCACGTAGCGCAGCCAGTCTTTGAAATTCCATTTGATGATTCATTTTTTATAATGTTCAGTAGAACTTTTTGAAATGTGCTACTTACAAACGGTTGTCTAAACTATTGTGTTTGATGTATTAACATTATTTATAAGTGTGCGTGGAATCTTGGTGTAATTCGCGCCACGGGTGTCGATCCATTGTAATATATTGGACTTAAATCGTGCATGGCACAACTGTCAATAATGATCTATCACCGAAGGAGTACGAACCTTGTTCTGTTGCCTTAATTACGTGGCATCGAATAACTTGCTCCCGCGCATATAGGCTCGTACAGACGTGACGGCAAATGGGCGACGGCAGCCGTCGAACGCAATTGAACGACGAACTACAGTCAACGGTAGCAGACGCCTGCAGTCGAACGACATAAACTTTAATCAACGGCAGCCGGTGGCATTATTTCTGCGGCAACTTGTGACGCTAGCAAGTTCTATGAAATCGAGTTTTCGTCGGCGGCCGTTGCTTATTGTTCGACTGCACGCAACGGCACGCGACGGCAGCCGTCACCTGTAGTTCATTTCGTCAGGCAGCACGCGACGGCCGCGGCCGCCTTTCATGTCGTTCGACGGTACACGACTGCAGCCGCCGACCACCTGCAGTCACCTGTGTTCGAGCTCTATGTTGCACGTTTCATGAGCCGATATATATAAGCAAATTATGGTCCTTTTCATTCCTCAACGGCTCGGTATCCATGGCGCGAAGTATATCGTAACTTTTAAACATTCCATATCTGAAGGGTTTATATAAGGTTTGTTAATGTAATGATTTATTTGTGTTAAGAAAACGCCACGTGTGGGTTGGACAGCATTTATATAAGCATTTCTGTACTTTCCTTAAACGTTCGACTTAGTTTAAATCGGACGTTTGAATAATATTACTCATGCATACATACTACTTGTTATTCAGGTAATAATAAGTTAGCGATTAAGAATTGATAAATAATATCTGATGATAAATTTACTTGTATGTTGTATTAAAATGATGAACACGAAATAAAGGAAGTGGTTTGAAGTATAAGAGTTTTATTTCATATGATTTTAAACACCTTCCTTACTTATACATACTGGCGATAGTACGCCACTGTCAACCACCCAGTGACAGAAACATTAGAGGCGACTAGCCAGCTCCAGAACAAACAATCATGTGCTACACAAATTATTAGCCCGGCTGGTAATTGAACATCTGCAGGGACGCACAGATCGTGAGTCAGGCTGTCCGCTGGCATCAAATTGGGATTAAGGATCATTATTCCACGATACTCACGACATTTGTAACTTAATAAAAACGTAATGTCGCGTTACGCAGTTACAGCCTCCAAAGTCAACTATCATCACTTACTACTATTACTTACGATTAAAATTCGTTAAAATTCTTAAAATGTAACTTCGAAAGTGAGAAAAGTCTTAGCCTTTTGAACTATGGCTTAGACTTTCTTTGGCTGTAAAGCGCCTTTGAGGACATCAATAATTCGAAGGCATGCAGGTTCTACATAATGTTTCCCTTCACCGATAAAACAAGTGACGTTCAATTGTTCAAAACGAACACTGTAAGCGCTTATTGTTAGGTGGGTACCTGGAAAATAATGTTGTACGATTGTTAATACCTACTAACTAACAGTCCAATTCGAGGTTTGTCACAGATGTCGATGGGCGGCAGTGGATTGTGGGACTGCATGCCCGTTTGCTATTCTAATAACATTTAATAAAGAGTACCCTACACACGAAATAAGTAAAGACAGTACAGACTAGTGTCAATTTCACACTACAGGACAGGAGCCAAAATGTGTTGGAGATAACCAATTATACTCGGTATAACTGCTGTATTTTTATACTATATACTACAAATCAAAATGTACTACAACTAAATGTCTGCTGAATTGAGCTAAAATTGAACGGTAACTAATGAAAAATAACTTTCCGAGTCCACAATCTATCAAGACTGAGGTGCCACATAATAACATACACACTTATATCTTTTGAAACTACAAATTCTACAATAAAATTGATCTTACAAAACTTTCTGATGGCAAAATTGGCTCTACAATTCTGAAACAGATTCTCACCACACTTCTTCGCGGGGGTGTCGTACGAGACTACTAAGGGAATACAACGGAGAACAGCAGCAGCGTCTTCTGTGCAGCCACTGCCTTCTACTGCGATCATCAGCCCGCCTGCCCAGCGTGGTGATAATGGGCGAATCCTCCAATTTTTAGTAGGGGCCGTTAGTTCAGCAGTGGACTATAATAGGATGATGAAGTATACTATTACTTTTCTAAGGATACATTCGACCCATTAATCCCGCCGAAACGCAACTTATGTGAACGCAATGCGAAACCGCGTCACCGCCTCGCACGCACACGGTGTGATTGAAATAATTCTATACAAGTAGCCAGAGCACACAGTGTGAAGTCAGGTGCGAGTCGCATCACGGAATAAATTTTTTGACTCCTTTTTATTAATGAAGGTAGTAAATTAGTGTATGCTTTGACATGGTTTACAATACAAAACTTCCATGAGATCCACCGAGGAAGGTCCATCACTTGTACGCTGCATTGTGGAGAGCTCGAGCAGTATCTTCCGGATTAACAGTTTTATGAGGTAAACGTATTATTATTATGTATCGCGTTGACATTTCACGGGTCCCAGGTGTAACTGAAGCCGGTCATTTAGAAGGACACGTAGAGGCCCCTTTGAGACTCTGTTATGTTAATATGGTGCACATGGCAGAGACCAGCCACGATGGACTGCACTAAGAAATCGTACACCCGAAGGTGGTCCTCGCCAGGTGCACAGGAACTAATAAAAAGAAGGAAACTAAATTAGATCTATTGAGTGGGGGCTTTAGAGACTGGTACATGGGCTATGAAAAACTATAGCACCTGCCGTTCAGATCATTTAAAATACAAAACACGACATGTGGTGACTCGCTGATGACTACATGGGCTACCCAGACATGGCAACGAACTGGACGGCAAAGGCACCAACATTTTTGTGAATGGCTCAGGGTGTCGAGAGGTATACAGCGACAGCCTGAGCCGTAACCCACTTCACCACCTCGCGACTTACGCAAGTTCCACTCTGGACGGCCAGCAAAGGCAAGCTAGAGATGTGGGGCCTGATCGATTATTATTATTTTACTGTTTATTGTACACCATAAAAAATACAATGGATTGAACACTTCATCTTTTTATGACTAGTTATAAAAAGTGCCCAGGGGGCTCACCCGTTTATATAAGGAACTTCTGAATTTAGGGGTACCCTAGAACGAGTACCGAATGTGACGTGAGGTTGACAAAGTGTTACCCCACAGAAGACATAATTCAAATAGTAGCTAGCACCTGTTTGAAGCTGCTACAGACAGACAAAGGCGTCACGACTCCGTAGTGCGTTGGTCAGTCACCCTGTCTGACGAGCCATGGGTCCCAGGTTCGATCCCCGGCCGGGGCAGACATTTATTTGGCAGATAAATGTTTACACTCGGGTCGTGGGCGTTAAATTGTGTTGATTTCTGTTTGTCAGTCACCCGAAATACAGGGAATCCTAGGTGTGAGTGTAAAACGTTTTAACAAAAATTAAAAATTATCTACTCAATATATTGTCATTAGTGTTCATCGAAGGTTTTCAACGTTTTAAATTTTTCCTAGCATATAAATCTCCATTGTACACGATTTGGTACAAGCAATTTAATAGAACAGACGATATTAACAATAATGATATTACACAAGACTTCGACCCCAGTTTCCAATTACGCCGGAAAATTCCCTGCGATCGCATCCGAAGCCATCAACGGTCCGGCGAACTAATGGATCGTGAAATATTTTATAACGTCCTATAACATGTCCAAGAAATAAAAGCTACGGAGCTACGGCGTAGCGGCTACGAACCGCGGCATAGCGCCGTCCTCCAAAATTCATGACCTACCGTTTGAAGAGTAAACTTCTGACTCCTGAGCTGCCTTAAAGGGAATATGTTTGTGGAAGTTTGAAATGCTTCCGAACGGGAGATATTTACATTTAAATTTATTTGCACAAACTTCGCTCGCTAAGTACACCTTGTACGCGGGCCGCTATAGAAATGTTCTCGTTCGTATTTACGTAGCTCAGTATGTTTCATGTTGATTAAAATTAAACGTTTCAATAATGTGTACTCAGTTCGCTTTTTATTTATTTTGTAGTGTGTAATAAAAATGATTTTTGAGAACATGGGAATTGGTTGCTTTTGGTACAGATGAGTATTTGTTTGATTATGTGTGCAAGTGTACGATTGTGTATGCATGTTTAAGTTTTGTGTTTAATTTGATTAGCAAACGAGCATGCAGGTCCACCCATCCACTGCCATCCATAATATCTGGGACAACCCCCAAACATGACCATAGAAGGTACTGGGGATGTTAATCCAGTTAGTATGAGATTTTAATAGGATATTAGTTGGTCAGTATTCGTGAGTATAAGGACCATGGGAGAAAGAACTGTTAGTGATTGTAAATCCTGCTAGTCGTTGTTAGTGATAGTGCTAACAGTTAGTCCTGTTAGTATTAGTCCTGGTCGAAGTTGGTCACAGATGCGTTGCTACCCCTGAGGACTTAGGTTGGTCGCCTTAGGTATAAGTCTAACCGTTCCGACTGGAACACAATTGTAGAAAAACAAAACAATGGGTGTAAACAGGTTCTACCAACTGGCAAACTAGACTTAACTCTAATGCGGATACCATACTGAGTTATACTAATATAATATTTCCACACACTTACCACGCTGAACAGTACTAAGATAGGTATTGTCTATCGTGACATTAGGGATTGCCAAAGAATTAGATACTGATTTCTAATCAGTAACTAATTTTAAGGTAATGTTATTTGATGTTATTTAGATATTTCTTATTTTAATAATGTTTGTCGAGTGTGCCGCCTGTACCTTCTGACGAAATAAAATAATTTCATTTCATTTCATTTCATTTCATTTCATTTCATTTCATTTCATATCCCTGTCAACTATTAAAAGGTTGTCTGGAAGGGATCGCTTTAAGCGATAAGACCGCGTTTTGTATATTGTCAGTGTATTTATGTTACTGTACTTTGTCTTTATTTTTTGGTGTACAATAAAGAGTATTGTATTGTATTGTATTGTATTGTATTGTATTGTAATATATAGCCTGCTTGCCACTTTAAAATAAAACAGTCAGGGGTACACAACTCACCTATCCGTGCTGCCGCCGCCCGCCTTGCTGGCCACCCCGGCCTCAGACGAGGAGGAGACGGAGCGCGACTTGCCGTCGGCGCTGACGACCGTCTTCTTGGCCTGGTTCAGCTTGAGCTCCGCCATCCACGGCGCCTTGTGCTTCTCCCACTCGCGGGTGCGCGGCTTTATTTCCTCCGCCTTCTCCGATGGGGGCTTGTTGATAGGCGCTGAGGGGGAATGGTCGAATTCAATACTGTCCAATTCAATTGGATCCAGGCGTGGACATATTCCATATGCCACTGTCTAGTCCCTCAATAATTGTATACGATTTGTAAACACGATAACTTAAGTACGATGAAACTCTGTACGGTGAAAACAAAAATTGTATTGCTTGTAGTGCGCTTTAACAGAAGCTGTAAGGCATTACAAACTCTGAATAACAGTAATAAATAATAATAATAATAATTATTAATGAATATTTACCAACTAATTAATATTAACACCTCATACTAACAGGACTAACAAACTTACTAACAGTCCCTCACACAGTCCGATTCGAGATATGCCTCAGTTCATGGAAGTGGTTGGTGGAACAGCATACACGTTTGCTATTCATATTACATACAAAAAAAGAACTGAATGAAATCGTGCTATAGATATATTATACTAATACACACTTTCCCACTCACACAAGGTCATGACCAGTCTCTCTCTCTTTTTAGTCCACAGCTGGACATAGCTCAACCCCTAAACACTTAACTGACCCCAACTTCGGCTCTTCGCATCCATCGATTCCCATCGCCTTGCGCAGACCGTGGCGCCACCTGGCAAGAGGTCGTCCGACAGTACGGTTGCCTAATCGCGCAGTCACTCACTACTAACTCACTTACAACCCACATAATATATACTAATTATATCAATGGACACAGTACAATTAATATTTCATATATATTATACACCAGCCGATTGATATGTTCCAGCATGTAAACTCCTGTAAGTTTTCTGCTTTGGAAAACCTGTCAATAGAGTGACATTGGAAACGTTGCCTGTCATTGAAATTGCTCTGTATAATGAGGAAGAAAGTAAGCTCTATATACATTCGCTCATAGTTTAATCATTCTTATGTCTATTTTTGTAGATTTAAATCGTGTAAATAGCGATTCATATGTGAATAAATCTACGTGCAAATAATAATTACCAACACCCATCCATACACATAATAACAAAAATGAAATACCTTCATGACCGTTACTGAGTCCAATTTGCTGTGGCGTGTCGTCTCTTAGCGCTTGGCTGGGCGGCCGACGTCCCGGCGCCTTCGCTCTGTAACCGCAAAATAATCATTATGCCATCATATCCGAATTTTACTCAACTGCTCCGAGTAGAACCGTAGTTTATGTGCAGAACTTTTTCGGTTTTATTATGTATTGTGAGCAGCAAACGAGCATGCAGTCCACAGCAATGCTTCCCGTGGACATTATAGACTAGACTATTAAAGATTAAAGTTACGGTTATACTGACAAAAGACGTCATGAGCATTTGAACAGACGTTTATTGTTCCAACATCGTTCTTCACGCACCTGCCAGCCCTGGGATCGTTCAGGATGGAGTTCCTCTCGATGTGGTCGAACGAGCTGGAATTGGCGCCGCCAGCCACGCCGGCATTGGGTGTGGCGCCGGGAGCGGCGGCCGGTTTGCTCGCGCCCCCGCCGTCCGGTCGGTCCCAATCGCCCCCATTACTGCTGGCGGTCGGTTGGTTCGTTGAGGGCTTTTCTGATTTCTCCCTAGATTAAAAAAAAAAGTGTTTAATCCGTCGCCGAACACGACGACATGGTCACAAATGAGACCAATGATATTTAAGTAAAGATGCCGTACATTGACTGAGACTTACTAAACTGTCTCTGAGTTTTAAAAAAACAAAAAATATTTTTGAGAGTGGCTTGAGCTTACTCAGCTCAGGGCACTTCGATGCACTGCTAATACTACTGCTAATACTTCAATATGGAAACGAGAATTCTAGCGTACGCTCTAAGACATCATTTTGACGCTATTATTAGTGTCAGACTTGAATACGTTCGGAAATTACACTTGAAGATTTTAAACTTTGTTAACTAATGACAACACCATGGTATCATCGAACCGGATGGTTCAATAGCAAGCAGCAGACTCGTTGGCTGTAGAATGCGTCAGTAACTAATAGGCGTTATGGAGTTTGGGCTCATTTGATAACATTAACGGATCAAAAAAATCAACGAATTGGAACACTATTTAATTTAATAACAAACATGACACAACACAATAAACACAACTCGAATTTTCACAGAAATTGTTGGTTGTTCTAGACGGAAATCGAAAGCCACTGAACACTTTCGAGTATTAAAATATACCTAGTATCAATATATCGTTTAGTCTCTTGCACATCACAGTTTTTACAATTTTTTTCTTTAGAATATAATAAAGCTTACATCACTTCGACATTTTACTCGTGTAATCATGGATTAAGACATTCATTTCTTCCGAAGATGAGCAACACAATTTAACGCCTGATTGAACCGTCTAGATTTACACCAGCTGAAACGTCTCGATACTGCCTGTCGGTATCTTCCAAGTAATTTGCGGTTAATTTGCAATTGATTAGTTTATTTTTACACGCGAGAAAAATGCGCAACGTGCGGTAAGGCGATACGATTCCCGCAACATCGACTGTCTCTGTCGTAACAGGCGTGCCGCGTTTCAATGTTTGTGTTACATACGTTTTATTATGATAAATTAAGGGGTTTTTAGTGGGTTCTCAATTCCACAGATTATCCTTCATTTATAGGGTTTTGAACCAAATTTTTGAACATATATATGTTTCTTGACTACATAAATTAAGTATCCCAATAAGGAAACCCACATACTTAACATTTCCTTGAGAAAAACAAAGACTAATTACGCTGCTCGTTCCCTGTTATATTCCCTTAGTCGCCTCGTACGACACACGTGGGACTACGGGTGGTGGCAATTGTATTCTGTTACGGCCAGCTGGGTTAGGGTTAAAATAGGGTTATTTACTAAAATATCAATCATAATCGTCCCTGGTCAATTAACGATTTTTGTTTTTGTCATATTTTATTCGATTCCTTTTTTAATACTCGATCGCGATCTCTTACTCTTAGAGTAGATGAGATACAGCCGTATTGGATGAAAATAATAATAGAACACTTACTTGTCCGACGAATGCATCATTATATTTTTAAGGCCACTCAACAAGCCTCCGACCCCAGACGTGGGCGTTGGGCTTTTCTTCAAGGGAACCGATGGTTTCTTCGGCTGCAGAATACATGAATACAGAATGATATAAATGATACAAGTAACTATTTTATTTTTGATACCGAATAATACATAAGGGTATTATTCTTAAATATACAATATATGTATAAATATTGAAGGCTGTTGTAAGTGATTAGTTACCACAGAAAACATGGAAACAGTGATTAGTTACCACAGAGAACATAGAAAACTTGGCCGTATAAATCTCTAGTTCCCGTCAAAACTTGGACGTACAAATGTCTAGGTACCATAGAAAACTTGCGATGTATAAATTTCCAGTTACCATCAAAAACTTGGATGTATAAATCACTAGTCACCATCAAAAACTTACGACGTATAACTGTCGAGTTATCATCAAAAACTTGGACGTATGAATGTCTAGTTACCATAGAAAACTTGGACGCATAAATCTCTTCATCGGAGTACTTGAACGCATCTCCGTCGCCGGTGGTGGTCTTGGAGTGCGCAATCTTCTCCGCCTCGGTCTTGCTCGTATGGGTGACCGTGCTCTGCGCGCTTACCTTCTTGCCTCCGCTGCTCTCCTTGTGCAAGCTGGCGGTCGTACCAACAAATTAATCGTTAGAGAGCGACGACATATTGACTTGACTAATTGCAACGTGCATATTAGCTTAGACTGACTAAGCTACATATTAGCTTAGTCAGTCCGCGCTACGAACAATTCAAACAACCCAAATTAAAAAATATATATTATGCGTACTGTAGTACTGCGTTAACTGCAGTGTAAAAACAAATCAGGAAGCAGCAGCAAAAAGTAACTCGACGGTCATATTGACAGCTTAGATGCTTTTTTATGTGATAAGAATAGCAAACGAGCATGCCGCCAACGGTCTCACCAACCACTGCCGCCCATAGACATCTGAGACAAACGTCGAATAGAACTGTGCGATGGACTGTTAGTTGGTTACTTGATAAATATTAGATGTTAATAGGAATATCAGTCGGTAAGTATTCGTTAGTAATTCTACAATATGCGATGCATTTTTTTGTTGCACGTGAGTAACTGACGCGTAGGCAGCTATCACAAGTGACCACTACCGCCAATGGTTACCAGTAACCAAGGTATAGGAATAGCGATGGTAGAAGGAGAGGCGCTAAAAGAGCTCTCCTTCAGGGCGGGCGACGCACGGGCGACGGTGACCACATCAGGTAAGGGCCTGTCTGCTTCTTCGTTAGAATCAAATTAGACATGGTCACCTGATTTTCGATGTGGTGAGTTCTTTAACCGACGCCGTCTTCTCTGAATACTTGTTGAGCACCGGATAGAGGGCGTTAGTTGTCTTGGCCGACGGCCGCTCCGCTTTGTTCTCATCTTCAGGCGTTGGTGTGATCTTATTGGTAGTCTGATCTGTTGGACGATAGACGAATTGTCTTTATAAACGTACAATAATTATGTTAGGCTTCTGTTGCTCAAGCTAAAAAAGTTATCGAGCACGAGGGTTAAATAGCCAATCCGAGAGTGTTAAAATTATCATAAGGAAATTTACATGCCTGATAGTTAGGTCTCTATAATGTTCTCGAGGAAAAATAATTTTTTTTCTTCCTTTTTCTGTAGTATGCCAACCAGCGATGGCTAGCGTGGTGTACTGAGGCCTAGATATTTAATTCTAATAGAACACTCGTGCTGTGTAGGGGGCTGGTGATGGGTTAAGGATGATATTGAAAGTCTTATATCTTGCACACATACGCACAAATTCAACAATTTCCGACTAAAAGCCAGCGAAATTACTTTTCAGGCCACAACCAATATCTAGCGCAAACTATAAGATATGTTTCCGCCTGGATTCGAACCCTTACCCCAGCGCAAAAATAGTAGAAGTAGAAGAAGTAGGAAAAGTAATAGTAGTGTTGTTTGGTTGCAATTTGCATGCGTGATCATGATTATGAGTATTATTATCATGTAATCAATTTCTGCTATGCTGCTCTGCATGCATTTATCTGTCCCTAAACTATACTGTAGTTTTGCTTTTTAAATGATCACAAAATAAAAACACATATACATGCATACATACTTAGTAGATTATACATTTAAATAGAACAGAGATCATGTAAATAGATGCCGTAAAAAAAAGAAAAACCCTTAACAAAAAAAATATTTTGTATATATCCGGAATATTCGCTGTGGATTTTTATTTTTCTATTGGTCCTTTACATTGAATTCAAACGGGTTACCGAGCTAACATAATAACATTATCAGTCACATTAAAACGTGTGATTAAATAGCAAGGACACAACACTCGGACAACACATACGTCTCAGCGCGTAATCAAATATAACTTCATAACTACATCCGCACAATCCGCGAACACGATCCACGAATCACAGAACCCATAAACCAGCGAACGTATAATATGACCGTTTAGCAATACAAAGTTTCGCCGAATGTCACTCACTTTCTACTCCCATTTTATGTGTACGCGGAATCGGTTGCGATACGCGGATACGTTATTGTATCAACTGAACGTAGATATATAAATAAACGACTACGACATCGCGATGAGGCGAAGTTACGCAAAATCACGACTCGGGCAACCTTCATAAGAAATGTCAATAACACATTGGATTTAATAGAATAGAAACAAAATAGAACTGGCATTACTCGTTTTATAAAGTCCAGCGCCACAAAACTAAAACATTATTATAAAGCTACTCTTGTGTCTATCCGTCCGTGTTTCTGTCTGTCTGTCGGTTTGTCTGTAATACAAAAGCCAAATCTTAACTCTAATGGGGGTCGCGACCTATTCGTGCCATTTCCCTCCATGCATGCGTCTGTCAAGTGTTTTAAACTTCTACACTGAATAAAAAAAACGATTTAGAATTCATACCATAATCCTCATTATGAAATTAAATTGTAGTTACTTAAGTAATTTAGGTAATCATTATTGCGTTGCACTTGTAACTATTTATGTTAAAACATTAACTTTAGTTTAGTCGCCTTATTTATTAGGAGACCAGAAAAAAATGCGAATGACATTTTTATTTGTCATTAATTCTGTGGAAAACAAAACTTGAGTGGGCGAGCGCCACTAACATAATTAGTATAGAACAGCATGCAACTACTTTACGAGATACTTTAGTTTTACGCAACTTTCTAATTCCACTTATTTACTTGAATCTGAAGTGTGCATAACAGGAATTAGAACTGTGAAGGGTTAAGGAGATCACACTAACCAAATGCAACCTGCATTTGCATTTGGCGATGCATACTTCACACGCTTCTGAGATCTGAATGAAGATCTCTAAGGCATTATAGTTCTTCATACTGTTTATCTTCATTCTTAAAGCGATATTTGCCTAAAAAGCACATTCACAGAAGTGCCTTGATCCCCATCCGCTAGCGTCCACACGTCAACACGTCCTCGCCGCCAAGTAGCTAACGCCAGCTAGGTAATTCATTCATTCATTCGGGAACAACAACTCCCGGCGGGCAGCAACTGCACGAAGTTGTCGGGGAACAAGCCGACGCGGCCGTACAGCTGCCGCGGTCGGACGATTCCTTCGTCCAAGCGTTACGATTTCACCCTCCGCTAGCGTCAGCTCATCTTCGCCGCCGTGACATCCCAAGTCGTCTACTCTAACACCGGCAAGGAAATCCACACGGGAACAACACTTACCGGCGGGCAGCAACTGCACGAAGTTGTCGGGGAACAAGCCGACGTGGCCGTGCAGCTCGCCGCGCCACCAGCCGCGATCGGACGTGTCCTTCGTCACGAGCGTCACGATTTCGCCCTCCGCTAGCGTCAGCTCGTCCTCGTTCACCGCCGTGTAGGGGAACAGAACCCGACATTGTTCCTTGACTGGAAAAAAAATAATACATTAATCTACAAGCTAAATAAAGCCTACAAACTTTCAATTGGCACGGTAGAGTGAGTGTTTACAAATGTTTAAGCAACACATTCGTAGCCCAGCCCGTGCCAATCGTACATGATCTACAAAGTTATGAAACCGAAAGCGCGGTTGGTAATTGGTTGGTTGGTGGTTAATCGGTCTTGTGGGAGGCGTAAGGTAATCGATCCAACGATTGATACAAAAATACATACACACCAACACAAATACATACAGACATATATACATAAATTACAGAAGATATAAGCTATAATATAAAGACATAAGACAACGACTTGAACTCCTCAACCGACTCATTCAGGTGTCATTAGGAACTTAGGAAATCTTCCCAGACTAATTTCCTAAACATGAACTTGCTTGGGGCTTCCCGTATGTTTACAGGTAGTGCGTTCCAGAGTAGTATAGCCTGAATAGTGAACGAGAAGCGTATAAAATCACTTTCATATTTTGGGATGCACTTGGTTCTCTGTCGCGTTTCGAACAGAGAAACTGAAAGTTTTCCTTAAGATATAAAGGAGAAATAGGTTCATGCAGGATCGAGTAGAGAACCAAAAGAATTCTAGAGTTACGCCTATGACGAATAGTAAGCCATAACACTCATAGTTTTGGGCAGTCGTGTAAAAACTGTCATGCAAACATCACTCCAGTGTTTGATGACATCGGAGCAGCTGGTTTCAATTTTTAAACCAATTGCGGGCATGCTAGGATTTTAATTTTAAGAAACTTTTTTTGACCTTTCTGAAATATTTCATAAAAAAGTCGTTTGCCTAGACCTAGATTATTTCAACTAAGATGTGCAAATAATAACATTAAGGCGTACTGAATTACTTGATTATGTATCAAAAGTTCAGCAGATGAAAAGGGCCTTCGTCGCCCTCACTTGTGTAACAGATCCCTCTGTTGTGTGACATATCCCACACACTGAGGGTATTGTGCGATTTATCTAAGCAAGCTAAATGTTATCGGATGAGAAGCTGATTTTCGATAGTTACATTTAGCGCATAATATATAACACGGGAATTTATTGTCTAGAGAAAAATAGCATTTTCTCAATATATTTATTACATACCGCATAACCTTTCCATACAATACTAACTTTTTCACGGTTACTATAGCTACCGGTCAATACTAGCTACAATACTAGCTTAGTATTTCTGAGCATATTTTTTTTAAAATTGTCATTAATAATTGACAATAGAATTTTTATAATCGGCACCAATACACACTTATTTCATAGATTGCGCTGTATAATAATATACCAGTATGTTTTACCACCTATCGAAGTTAAAATTTAATTAATGTTATGTTTATGTTACTTTTTCTTAGTTATAATAATTAGTTAGTTTATATAATTATTTGACTTGCAATTCCTAAAAGTTAAATTAAGTTTGACTGACGATGTGACGTGTTCATAGTTAATTCCCATATTTCTTCCTGTTGGATACACTTTTTGAAAAACCTCGCATTTCATTTCACGACGTCATGTAAGCGATGAAATTACGGTTCCTGTGGGATAGATTAGGACATTTTGCACGGGCGGAGCCGCGGGCAAGGCATCGTTATTTATAACTCTATAATTTACTACTTCATTAGTATATAGTATTATAAGTAGTAAATCTACCTATGAAGCGTGAAATCATTAGGTTCCAGTAGCAGACTCTTCACGCATCGACAGACTGAATCAGTGACCGCTTGAGGGATATTAATGACATTGTTGTGCATAATACTCTTCTAGAACAAAATATGCCATGAGAAATACAAAACACCGAATAGTAAAGAAGGTACTCTCTGCTAGGATCTCTCGTCAGACATATTTACTTAATTATACAGTACGAGTATGTTGCATCTAAGTTAAATGTTATTAGATGTGAATCCTATGTTTGGATTGCACATCCTTCTAGTTTGAACGAGGGGTCAATTAGGTGTTTTAATAGACTTGTTTTCCAATGTGTTTTCGTTTGCACTTCGACCGCTCCCCGTAGTGCAATAACGAGATGACATATTCGACTTTGCGCATTTTCAGCATAATTGTATACCTTTGACCTCAATCCTTATTAAGAGTATGTAGGTATATGACTAAATCAGTTAAAAATATTAATAAGATAGCATTGCTGCTGTGAAACGAATTTATTGTTTAGGATGAAACGGTGTGGT
Organism: Dalla quadristriga; assembly: GCA_018245335.1. Lineage (NCBI taxonomy): Eukaryota > Metazoa > Arthropoda > Insecta > Lepidoptera > Hesperiidae > Dalla > Dalla quadristriga. The sequence goes on from DWLO01000014.1 coordinate 20,118, forward strand.
TGCCAGCACACATTGTGTGAATAGGCTGAGACTGGAGAGTCATCTTTGTCCTAATGATATTGTGACCGCTGAATGCCAGCTATAATATCCTTTACATAAAGTAGTACATAAACTTTGCACATCTTGGGAAACGTAATTATTGTTTCTGCAACACTAGTACAAGACAGCGGCAATGAGCCCCTCAAAAGACGATTTTAGTTTATTATTTATGACATACAAATTACAGTTTAAAAAACACCAATAAAATACAAAACAATGTCACCTGAATTCGCCTTTAATTACCAAAAAAATATTTACCAAACGCTTTGCAATGAAATACGTTAAAATGACTGCTTAACAGTGTTTTAGACCTAAGGCGCACATAAAATCTCGTGGGCTGGAGTTTTACGAGTCACTTGATGGTTACTCTATTGTAACCATGAACGATATAATGTTGCACAAAGGGCCGAACTAAGATAAATAAAAAAAAATTAATTAATTTTGTAATTACTGATAACATTCTCAACAAAACTACTAACATAGTTTATGACTATACTTTATACTTATACTCTATACACTTTTTATATTCTATACTTAAATTCATAGTTTCATTGCAACTAGCCTGCAATCTAATTGCAATAAGGTTTGGCGTGTTCAATAACGGTTTAGTTAAAAGCATAAATTTTTAAACATTTGTGCCGTATCCCGGATATCCGATACCGATAAGGATATCAGTATACTTAATGCACAGCAGCAATGATGAATCATAATGTCGGTTAGGACCAAAACTAATTTTTGGGGTTAATTAAGTCTATGTTCGTAGCAAGCTGGACTACTGTATGAGGTGGACCACTTGTTAATTTGCTACAATGATTCCCAATCCCACACTCACACCTGAATTCCTCTATTGGGTTAGCAACTTCTAACACAAAATTATTAATATTATTACACCTTGAAACGCTTCATAAGTGAATTGGACTTGGATTTGTTAAGCCTGTTGTAATGTATAATTATTATAATAGTAAAAGTAATCATAATTCAAGTGTGTAAGAGTGCCCGTATTCATTTTAAGTGAGTAAGCTTGAAGAAGGCCCACGTATTGGTCCGAAACTTGGGCGACCACATAAATCAACATCAGTAAGGGCTTACCCACTTCAAATGAAATTAATACCAAATTCTCCTCAGAGCAAATATAGCATTTCCCTCAATAATGCCTAAATTATTCCAACTAAATCTGAATTGGTATCAATGAATTTTATGACACCGAGCCTGGATCGATAATTTACAGTGCATCGATAAAACTGTCTTCATTGCCATGGGTCGCAATGAATCAGAAATTAATCTAGACTTCATAACTGTTTTATATTTAATAAAATTAGACAATCACTTGGTTATCGATTATTGCCCCACGTTGTTTCATATTATTTAATATTTAAAAATTAAAAAGTCAATTTGTTTTGATTGTAAAAAGTAATCTTGAGTGAATTAAATATTTATTACAATAAATACTAACAAAACCCAGCGGCACGTGTTGCATTTACCAGTTGTGTAGTTCAATTACATTTGCTCTAAGTTCGGCCCTGTACTTTGCAGTCGTTGCAGGCTCCCCTTCTGTATGCAATGGCTAGACAAACCTGCGTCTCTATATAAAAGGGACATGTGATTAGATGGCTAAGTACAATCGGCATACGCCGTCGACATCCACCACATCCCATATGGGACATCACCACACTTGCGGACCTTAACTATTACCAGGGACTTCCAACATGAAAACGGTAAGTTTCATAAATGTTTTACACTTAGTTTACCTGGACATATTATATATTTTTACAGACAACTTTTATGCAATTTTTGTTTAATAGTTAAAGTGGACAGCTATAGAGTACCATGAGTATGATAATAATAATTATGTGTATTTAAAATGTTTTTGTATCCATTTGCTGCCATATTATGTATCAATAGTTTTAAGTACGATAAACATGAAAAGGTCATTGCTACTAATAATTAATGTTTTACTGAAAGTGTTAATTAATTGTTTGAAATCTTTGCGAAACGTGACGTGACTTTAGGTTACATGTAAAACCAAACATTTTACCCACCCACATGTACTATTATTATCTCAGCACTTTTACTACATCCTCTTTTTTTTAGTGGCTTAATTTTGAAAGTCTATTCATATAGCTTGATATTGAAAAATAACATACTAACAACTCAAGTATTTATATTACTTATCTTAGGAAATAAACTACTTTTTTTTGTCTAACAAATAATAACCGCCTTCAATATTTATGAATATTACTTTGTATAAAATAATTAGAATCTTATATTATGTTACACATGGACACGGTAGGTCCATAGGTTATTGAAAATCGTATCGAAATGCGATTATTGCTTATGAGCACTAAGATATTCGCGAATAAACTCATACTTGTGAGTCGAACAGAGAACTACAATTTGATTCAAAACTAATTCGAACTATATTTTGTACAAAAATCTGAAGAACCCCTTGAAAATGTGATAAGTATTGGTTTCTAAATAATTAATGAACACAGCACAATCTACCAAATGAAATGTTACTAAAAAAATTACTTTAAATACAAAATATTATTTAATAAATTACTTATTATTATTATACTCTTTCTTGCAGAATCAAAAATTATTGACAGATTTACGAAAAAAGCTAAAAAAAATGTACAAAAGGCGTTTTAATCGCTAAGTAGTATTAAATAGATAAATAAACGAATAAATAGAATAATATTGATTCCAATGATCGTCTGTATTTCCGTATTTCAATCAAATAGGTAAATCTACTAGCTTTTAGCCAGTAGCTTTGGTAATAAAGCTTCTATGATAAAAAGTAATACATAAATCATTTGATAAATTTAATATAAATCTGCTTAGTCGATTTGGGGCTTTAAATTACTTTGACCAATTCGGGGTGGATAGTGTGGATAGAAAGCAGAAGTGCGATATATTTCAAAAGAAACGGCCGATTTCGACTTAAATGTACACAGCTATTTATGTCGACTGGTTACCTACGTAGATAAGAGAGGGCTTAACTTTATGAAACTCAATATTTATAGTGAGACTTACTTAATTTATTGTCGAATACGGGAGAAGTAATGATGTTTAAATCATGAAGATAAGATGAAAATAAATATCTAAGTAAGACAAAATACTTCTAGGTTAGGAATTCTTTGGCATAAGTTTCTAATTTGGTGAAAACCAAAAAAAGAAAAAAGAAAGCATATTCGTACAATTCCTCAATAACGCATTATGTGGGTATACTTATCTTGCCTTTACTATAGTCATTGCAATTTTCGTCATCATTGGACTTAATGTTTATTATCTCCGACTGATATGTAACAATAAATATTAACAATTAAAATAATTTACGGTATTATAAAGTATTTAAGAAAACATTTTTATAAAATATTTAAAAAAACTAAACATATTTTCTGATATTTAACTAATTCTCTGTTTTTAATGTTATGAGTTCTTCAAAACATTCAATTTAATACGTTGAACAATGCAAGGAGTCTCAAACTTGTTTTAAGACACCGCAGGCAAAGAACACTAAATATCACCGCAGACTAATGGTGTGAATAAATCAAAATAATTATGGTTATTTGTAGTTAACACAGCTACGGATATTCTAGATGAACCTACCTAATAATTATTAAGTTCCCTATCCTGATAATTATTGAATTTGAATTTATAATTAAATAATAAAAATCTATTTTAATATATTATCAATAGGTCAAAACGGTTGGAACGGGCCTCGTTTAATAAAGGCCACTTTTGTGGCTTCCGATTGAAGAGTTTATGACACAGCCATCGCGCTGAGCGACAGTCGTTAATCACATTAAACACAGTTGCCCGTCTTTTTGAATAATATTGTCTCAAACGCCTCTTTTATGGACACTCCAGGAAAAGTCGGCTTCGTTCTATTTTGCCATTGGGTGGTCCCACTAGAAGTATTCAAATGCTTACTATATTACCCCACTGTAAGTATATTGTAATGACAGCATTTCAGACAAGTTGCATGAGTCATGGTCGCAATAATACAGACGTTTTGGTGCGAGACAAATATTATACGAACAATATTAATAATATATAATAAAAGTACTAAAAACTCATACCCAAATTTATTCAAATAGTTGATTGGAAGACATGCCATAGTGGAAATGGATAAAGTTGCCAACTTAAAGGTTAATCAATGCTGCGGCATTCACATGAGTATAAAAAAAAGTCTGCAACAAACTTTATTTCCTTACAGAAATACTAATAAAGCCATTTAAAGAGGGAAACACCTACTTTCGTGTGTACTACTTCTGTCATAATCCAAACTAAGACCAACTACACAAAAAAGTGCATGGAATTAGGTACGTAACTAAATATAGCACGTTGAAAACAATATTTTAGGGATTTAGTGAAACTGAAACCTATTAGACCAAATACCATTACCGTCATATCTGAGCATTCTTTGAGATTATCGCCTTTTGCTAGCTAGCTTCACTTGCTAGAGCCGATTTTCTTATGGTTTTGTTCTTTTGTATACAATAAACAAAATTTAAAGCTATAATATTTTAACGTAATCTTTACCTGCTTTGTACATACTTAACAACAATACCTTTAGTATCAATGTATGGGGATCTACGCAGATGGCGCATAGGGCACACGAACCGATTGTCGCGGGTTGTTATGCAATCTCTCGTGCATTTATTGCACCCACAATACCTAACCTTTGCCAGCTTCTACGCTGTTTATCTTGGTGATGAGCGAAGATCGTTTGAAGGAATATTTATCGTTCGAGTTACGGTGGCATTAGAGCTAGGTATGTTTCGACGGTTTCATAATTCAATATTCAAGTGTTGTTAATCGGAAACGAGTATAAATATAATGCACAGGAACGTCAGTGACGCGCTCGATAGTCTTCCGCAATTAGCGATGCATCTTCTGCACGTCAGTTTTGCGAGCAATACGACTAGAGTTCAAACTAGTAAATATTAATTATTCTGTTTGTAATTCATAATACGAACGATAGTTTTTTTCTGAAAGTTTGAGAAAGTGTAAGTGACGTGCACGCAAGCTTTTCTCACGTTACCTTTAACCTGAATTTATACTTATTGTGAATTTATTTGCAATCTGGACCAATTATAAATTTAGAAATCTCTTGTTAATGCTATTTTGAATAAAGTTATGTTATACAAAGTGAATTATCTTTATTGTGTTAAGTTTGGTTTTTATTAATTCAAATTATACATTTTTGCATGTAGCATGCGTTAATACATTTTACTGGCGTGATACTCATAGCGGACATAGACAATATCCAGACACAATCTACTTCTGTTAGAGCGTAAGGACGCTTACCCAGTGTAAAGTGACTTGCAGGCAACTTATTCACAAATTCTATTTCCTCAGAACCATACTAATTATAGTTTATCTCGCCTATTTTAACCTTTTTACAGGCTATTGTTTTGTCTACGCATATTTCGGAATTAGCGTTATCGCAATAATTATCTACAAACCCTATTAAAGTATGCATATTTATATAACTAATATGGTGATAGAAGTAGTCTATTACTTAGTTGCTAAAAATCTGATTTTACAGTGTTTGAAAGATGATTTAAATTGTAATTTATTGAAAGAAACAGTAAAGCAACCTTAGAGTGAAGGAATAAGTAAATATTAATTCATGTCCCTCTCTGTTCTAGCTTGAAGCGTGCGAGCGCTTAATTAAGTGCAAACCTTTTGTTTTTGCACGCCGGACATTGTGTTGAAGGCGGCTCACAAATTCTGTGCCACGTTCCCACCGCCACACTTGCAAAACGACAACTATGCAGATGTCATGTCTGCGTACTTAAATGATAGATAAACGTATTTATGAGTTTCCACTCAATTCTTGCCAAATGATATGGTGCAATTTTTATCATTAAATAATGCTCATTGTATATGATGCGTTTAATCAACCAAACCTTACTTTAATGTATGCAAATCTGAAATGCTTCACTTTAAATAAAAATATGAGTATTATGAATAAGGTCATCTAAAACAAAGTTATGGTAAACAATCATAATAATAATAATTAATAATTATGTATTATTAGTTATTAATATTTATTATTATCAAAATAATTTACTTTGCACTTAAGTTTTTGCGTAAAGTATGTACTTAGACAGGAACTTTAGTTGTGTACGAGTATTTACTTGAAATAACTGCCCAGATTGACTAATGTTGCCAAATTCTGTCGCACATATTGAAAGACTTTGATAACAGCACTAATTATTACATGCAGCTCCGATTTTTAGCCACACTTACACACGGTAAATTTAGTATGGAAAAAATCATTTTCTTAGTAACTATTTACACAAATGGAATTCTTACCGTGTTAATAGCTACTTTTGCGGATTTGTTGCTTCAGCCCAGAGCAGGATAATAAGTCGATGTTGTATATCGTTTAGAAATAAAAATAATATTATTTTTACTAAAAAATAAAATAGATTGTAACGCGGATGTTCCGAGATTTTGGTTAAGGAGGCTTGAAAATAAGAAGTGGTTCTTTTTATGATCGATTTTATACCTACGTATGTAAGACCTATGTTTAATAACTCTAGCTTTTTTGAGACCAGAGGATAGATATTCTTATTATAAATTATTCGAAATAAAATCGTATAATACATTATCTGTGAATGATGATGATGATGACAATTATGTAAAGTCTAGAAGGAAAAATATCTCGTCTCAAATAAGACTACAAAAAATTATAATGGATATGTTAGAAATTAAAAACAAAAACTGTAAAATTATATTATTTATTTCATAAAAATTAGAACCTTGAAAAGCTTTCGTAATAATATTCAATAATTATAATATACATCATTACATATAAATCATTACCACAATTTCATCTTACTATGAATATAATAATTATAAATCCATCAAGCAAGCATAATAATACTGATTACTTAATAACTTGTATGTGTTTTGTGTGGATGTAACTTAAGTTATGGGACAATTGCTATTGATTTACAATACATGTTTATAACTGACATCCACGCAGTTATTTATACGGTCAATGTCAAGCATACTCATTTAAAATCTGTGTATGCACATTAACCACAAACTTTGAAACCAAAGAGTTGTGGATAAACTAAGCATAATAAATTCCCATGGATACATGCAATAATTACACTTTACGGCAGAGTCCTTACAGCGTTCCCTATCAGTCAATTAAGGACAGCGCAGAATAATATGTAGATTGCTGCAGTTTCAGTAAAGTAAAATAAAATGATGGGACTATACCTTATGATGGAAAGTAATAGTTGAGTAAAAATATTTATAAATATAACAATACATCATCATAGGTTAATAATAATCATTATTAACCCGCTGATCCCACCTCAAGACAATATTCATAGACTATTCACAATAACCGCAATAACTCACACAATTTTATTTCGTGCTATAACCGAATCCATTATAAAAACCTTTAGTTAGTTACGGGAGTAATAAAATATAGTAATTTTAAAAAGAAAACGAAAAAATCTCGTTCAGAATATTCGAGAAATAGCATACTATTCCCTAAATTCGATGTGAAAAGGCGAATTTCGATATCATATATTTTATTTTTCTGGAGCGCCTGTCTAAGAAAATGAGACCACATGGTTCTAGTCAATATTGGTCGATGTATAGGTTGATTGTATAGGTTGATTTTCATAGTATGTATGTCTGCAAATATTACTATTTAGATAAACTTTGTTTGTAAATACGTTATCTACGGCATGTGAAGGTTGCAAGCTAGCCACTGCATACATAGGGTACGTAATTGTTTTATCTCGCGGAGACAATTGACAGGTATATGCATGTAGCTAATGCGGCCGCTTATACGAGACCCATATTTCATTTTAGTAGGTCATTGAAATGTTGCCAATTTTTATTGTGAAATTTCTACACATTTGGTGTACTTCTAAGGACACATTATGCCCGATTTCACCATCGATCCCTCATTTTATGGGACTCCTAAATTTAGGGTCTCATTTAAAGGTACTTTTCAATGTTGGTAAAATGGAAACAAACCCCTAACCGACCTTTAAATATACCTAGTTACCTATTATTTGTGAATATTTTTATTTATTTTATTTATTGGCACTAGCGCCCACACCGAGTTGCACTGAAGTGAGCGTGTGTGAGTGTGGTGCGTCAACCGTGTGTTGATCGAATGCCTGAATGTTAGCGAACAGTTTGGTAGGTGTAGATTTTGTTTGCTATTTAAATACTACAGGCGTATCGTATTTATTTTATCGAATGTATTTGGATGTTTTTACATCTTTTAAAGACCGAATATAGCTTACGACTAAATTACTTATCTGTTTTGGGAAAATCATACGATGTAAAGTAAGTTTTAGTAAAAAAAAATATGGATATGCCTGGGATTTGAACACCGTAAACCCCGAATAAATAACCGAAGTGTTAACCACTCCGTTATCATCGCTTCGATTTACTATACCTGTACTTACCAGCAATCAGTTGAATCACACAAATTAATGAAAATATGATGTTGTATGAAACCATCTTTTTTTACTAAAACTTAGAAAAGCGCTTCTTTAAGTAATTGAATATCATCTGCTTTTTGTGAAGGAAACCATCTTGAGGAAACCTGCATGCCTGAGAGTCCTTCATAATGGTCTCAAAGGCTTGTTAAATCAGGCAATCCGTATTTGGCCACTGTGATGGACTATGGTCTTACCCTTCTCATCCTAAGGATGCTCAATAGTGGGCCAGTAATGGGCTGGGATGATGACATGAAAAGCCACTTTGGGATCTTCAATATCATCGGATTGATTAAAGCTAGAGCAGAGGAAAATTATTGACCCGTTGATTTTTCGGAAAATTCCCTGGTGCCTCACACAATCTTACTTTTGGGGCTAGCTAGGTACATGAAATGGTTGACGAATTCGGCTATTCCAGAGTAGATCGCTTTACCGGCATTGGAACTTCGTGTTTGAAGTCGACTCTTTTATAACATTATTGGCTATCGTAACATAATAAGGTGTTAACACGAGATCGGTCAGTGATTTTAGCATCGGCGATGAATTGCATGTTATCAATGTATTATCAATGTGTTATTTTCTTATCTCAAGTGTAAGTGTATTTCAATGACCTCATGATGAAATAAAACCTATGAATATGAAACTATATAGAAACTATGATATTGAATTCCAAATTCTTACGAACCCAGACTGGACCAGTCTGGACATCTCTTAAGCTTTCATATCCAAATAAACACAGATCAGTCAAGGTGCAAGTGGGGCAGTGCCAATGATGACAATCATTGTATAACCTAACCTATTACGTATCTTTGATTACAGAGGGTGTTATTTCTATTCGGCATAATCGCTTTAGCAGCGGCCGCACCACAGGGTCCAGGGGACAAGGTAATAGCTATCATCAAGCAGGACTTTGACCAGCAACCCGATGGATCTTACGTTTACAGGTACCTGTATAAATAACACATATATTAACTAATAATGGCAACCCCAACAACACTTATAAGCTTATAGTTTATTCTATCTTGTTAACACATTGTCTAATTTAGTATGAAATTCAATAGCAACGCAGTAGTACAGATATTGGTTGCCAAGTTAGGAGGATCAAGGAACTTAAATGGCACTATAAATGAATAAGCAATGGAAGTAGCAAGAAATGTTGTCAAGTTTACAGTGTAACATAACATTTATTTATTTACGTATTTGTTATGAATCGTTGCTGGCTAATTATTTTCATCTTTTTAAGGCGATGGGGTCCAAGAAAATCCTCATTTTCTAATTCGGGACGATGGCATGGTATTTTTTAAGAAGCGATAAGTGCGATACTGTCTAACACAAATGCAGAGCGCTTTACAGAGTAGCTACGAATCGTTTACGCACCCTCTGCCAATCCATCCGGAACTTTATTTTAAATAACACTATATACAGACTCTTAATATAGTAGTTATATATAGTGCAGCCGTGCACAACATTTATGCTCGTATTGCGTATGTATTTTACAGCTACGAAACTGAGAACGGAATAAAGGCAGACGAGACAGGCACGCTTAAGAAGGCCAGTGGACCTGACAGCAATGATGTGATCGTGGCCCAAGGAGCGTTCAGCTACACGGCGCCTGACGGCACCGTTATCAACCTCAGCTACGTCGCGGACGATGAAAATGGCTTCAAGCCTCAGGCACGTATCAGTTATAAGTAAATACGCTTAAGTGATTAGAATAGCAACCGTGCATGAGCCTACCATCCACTGTTGCCCATGGACATCTAAAACAACCCTCAAATAGGACTGTACGAGAGACTGTTGGTCATTTAGTTCGTAAGTCCTGTTAGTATGGTAATTGAACATCATCTGAATGAAACCATCGCGAGGAAACCTACATGACTGAGAGTTCTCCATAATGTTCTCAAAGGCATGTGAAATCTGCCAATCCGCAGTTGGCCAGTGTGGTGAACTATGGCCTAACCTTTCTCATCTTGCGAGGAGACCCGTGCTCAGTAGAGGGCCGTTGATGGGTTGTGATGATGAATATTTGTGAGTAGTAGTACTATGGGAGTCAGGACTGTTAGCGTAAGTAACACACAAGTGGTCACAAATGTGTTACTATCCCTGAGGAACGAGGTGGTCGCCTCTTGTATAAGTGTATTCTATGGTCAAAGTTTTGTCTGATCACCTCTTTAAGTAAGATTTTCGATTTGTTGAATAAGCATATAGTTATAATTACATGAGGCAATAACAATAAGGCGATTTGTTGAATATACTTCCCTCCGAAGTATAAAATGGGTCATATGAGTTGAAATGTGTAGAAAGAATCCTTATAGGGATTATACTTAGCTCCGCAAGCAAAGTACAATCACTATTTAAAACCTTTAATTCGGAAATGGAATGACATTGTCACTAACATTAAATTTAAATTAAAAAATGGAATGAAAAAAAAAGGCACAATCCCTAATTTTGTCTACATACCCCCTAATTTTGTCTACAGTCCCATAAGTATTCGCTATTAAAATTAATATTTTAATATACCCTTTTTACTCAGAATCTAACAAGTAAGTAAACGCTAATTTATTTGTAAGATATTTATCAGTGTTAACTTAAACAGTCATAACAATTATAATATAACATTGTGAGGATTTGATAAAGATCAAAGCAATTAAAATGTTAGGACCATTACAATCACACACTGTATGAACACCGTCACATCATAAAAACAACATTAAATTTTAATTCTAATGATAAGATGTTATCTTATTTTTTTAAACATTTGGTCTTTGATTAATTATTGTCTGTACTAGGTATAATGATTTAATCACGTAGTAAACATAACATTTCATTTTGTTTCAATTATTTAACGCTTTATAACTATTTCTGTAAAAGTTCTAGACAAAGTTTCTAATAAAATAAATAAACTACTAGAAAACATTTGGGGTATTTGTATACTGTAGTTACAATAGATCTATTCAGGTCGCAGTGGCTTATAAGCCGGAACCCGAACCCCGTTTTTCAAATAATAATAATTATAGTGTAGGTAGCCAAGTCATGATTCCAATAGAAAATCGTCAGTATCCTCATAGAATCTCTTCATAATTCTCCTTATTAGAATTCGAAGGATATTCTTATCGTTTTTCCCCTTAAAGCCTTTTTGGAACTAACTAGATTGAACTATTTGTTCGTGTGTCTTCCTCCCACGTTTATTTTGTATGTAAAGCACATAAATGCACTTCATATAAATTACTATCTACTCACATTACGGTTAATGAGTAATTGCTGTACTTAATTAAAATTACGAATGTCCACTGATTGAAAGGGTCTTAATTCTCATTACACTAAGTTGTACACAATGTTCTTTAACCACTAATTCGAAAGGTTTTTTTCCCTTTGAGTCTTCTCACTCGGCGTACTTTTAACGAAGTCTACCATTCAAACAAAATAAGTCTTAGGGTTTAGGTGCAAGGTTAGGTAAGGATAGGTTCTTTTTTTAAATTAACAACATTTTAAAACGTATAAGCCCCTAAAACAATAATACCGTTACTTCGTTTTCCTATCCTGTGTTGAATTATATATTTCTCTTTTTTATATTATTTAATTTTAGAGAATATAAATAAAAACCTAAAAACTTGTGGTGATGTCCTTCTCTAGACAATGGGCTAGTCATGAATGATGATGTATTTTAGACCCAAATGTCACAAGTTTGTAATTTTTTGAACAAATATTGGCATTCAGCGTACCACTGACGTCTTTTGGCACTTACGACTTTTCAGAATGAGACTATTTTTAAAGTCGAAGTTTTGAATGAAAATGACCAAATTTCGAAAATTAACCTTATTTTTGGATCTAGTATAATAAAATGCAATAACTTATGTTAAAAAATGTTGTCAATTGTTTCTTGTTGTATTGGTTTTGATGGATGTTCTTCTTCATTGCAGGGAGACCATCTGCCGACCCCTCCACCGATTCCACCAGCAATCCAAAAGGCGCTGGACTATCTCGCCACGCTGCCACCGCCACCTGCATCCAGATCTTAGACCAAGCCTGACGATTCAAACGACGATTTCACGCTACTCATACTCATTCTATGCCTGCCAACCGTACCGCTTTGAAAACATGGTTACCTATCTCATATACTTCCCTTTTTTATATCTACTCATATTTACTACGCTAATACAAGCATATGAAATATATTTAGCTTGTTTACATAACGGTACCACCATTTTTTATACTCAAAGCATTGTAAAATCAAATAAAAATGAATGCTCAACGATTGATCTGTGATAGACGACGATGTTTGCATGGACAGAAATATTAATGCTATTTATTGAATAAATGCAAAATCAGTGCCAAAGATGCATTGCAAATGAAAACAGTACGTTTTATTATAATCACAAGGTGAAAAAATATTTAGTTATGACGCAATCGTTATCCTAAGACAATTGATTAGCATGAGAGTTGACAAAATTCTTGCCTCAGGTGTTAACACACGAGGTTACTTCCTATATGGTCTATTGAAAACAAAAATGACAAAATAGGTACGATAATGGCGAAATAAATAGAATCTCAATACATATGACGCCTAATGATGTCATCTTTCAGGATATTGATTAATTATTTTTTAAGGATGTTATCACGTTCTTCGACACACCTTAACTACTCTTACTATATGTCATAACATTGAGCATATTTTTTTACATATGTGTTGCCAAGACTTCCAAGTCAATCTGCATATTAAAAATGCATTACTACTCCCATCTTTAGGCTAGCGTTCATGAAGGTGTTCATCAACTAAACCCACTTAATGCAACAGAGCAGCATGCGCCTTAAGCTGTTGATGCTGATATGGACTTTAATATTTGAGCCTAAAACTTACGTCTGCAGTCCAATATTGCGAAATAGTGGTTTTGTTTTCTTTGTGACCTCTACCGTTTGTAATGAAGTCAATGCAACTAAGAACAGCACAAATTATCTTAGAATCCTCGTTTTTTCTTTGCCCTTCTCTTAAAGAAGCGATTCTCCTGATCCTTTCCTATTATAATGTGATCTGTGGACTACTACTAGCATTTTATCATTTATTTTGATCGTGGCTACTTGAGAAGCGTTTCAATAAAATTATGCTACAGGTTCAATGCCGGTGGCAGATTTGTGGTACCCCCGTTCGTGTGGTACCACTAATCGTATTCGTGTGGTAAAACCAGTTCCGTTGCCGTGCCATGGTACCGTGTTTGATTACATGTCTCTGTTTGTGGTAAAAAAAGGTAATATAAGTTATTATTCTATAATTTTTGCTGAAATATTTTAATTTTACACAGTCTATTTAAAAGCTAAAATAGCTGATCAATTTAACCAGGAATTAATTTTGTTGTATGTTGTTGGTATGCATTTAATTTCACTTATGAAACTCTCTATTATCATTGCAACATATTTTAATATGTCCTTAATTGTATGTTTACCTAGCTAAACTTTAAATTATATACAGAATGTTCGATTCTCAATTATACTGAAAATTCTCAAATATACTTAAATTTAGTTTTACCAATCACTAATGTAGCTTTAAGTACCTGTTGTGGCATCATCGATTTTTATTTCCACTCAGGCAAAATTTTAAAATTAAGCAGGGTTATTATTTAGATTAGTATTATTCCATGTATCCAAAGTTCATGAGATACACTTACATTTTTAAGTTGTTGCGCCGTATCTACAAATGAATTATTATTTTTGAGATAATGTTGCGTAAGCCCGTTGACAAATTAGCGCCTTTTTTTTGTAACTTGGTTAACAGCAAGCAGAATCTTCATCATCTTCCAAGAATTAAAAGCAGATGTGCGCGATTGTACTCAAAGCAAAAGCGGTCCAAACGGTACGCTTTAAATCGCCGACATTCGATAACTTGTTTGTTGGAGTGAGCGTCTCAGGGTCACTGATGAGAACACCGCTAAATGGATCCTAAAAGTACTTAAACAAAGACAATCAAATTGAATAATTGTTGAAGCAAAAGATTAGGTAGATATCACTGTTTGGAATCTATGTAGCTAATCCATGGATGTGGACGGCTGTATTGACTAAAATTATAAGCACATAAATCACACATTACATTACCGACAAAGGATATTGTCAATATTTTAAGTACGAGCATTTAGTAGAATTTACAAGTTGGCTGTGAAAATAGTTCTTCAGAATCGATTATATCAGCACATTACATTAATGTCTGGTTCAATGGACATTTAAGGCTGCAGAATGACTGAATCGAGTGATCTCTTTTATTTATGGATGCACTGAATGGACTATTGAATATTACTTTAAAACACCCTAATAAATTTATTAATTATATTATAATATGAATTAATTATATTATAAAAAAAAAGAAAGAAAAAAAATATGATCTTAAATTATGTATTAAAACCTAGATTTAGGCACACAAAAAAGAATAAATAATAATAATGATGAGACAACAATAACCAATATCTAAATTGATAGAAACATACTGTAAGGCGCGCTTAATCGGCACCAGCTACATAATCAGCAAACCAGTGTGACAATGGTTTTCACTAAGCGGCTATGCATAACTAAAATAATTAACTCGCATACATATGCTTAGTGCTCCATTTGTTTCGACATTATATGAAATTATACCTTATTCTCCCCAATCTTGGTCTTGGGAGTTAAATTGGGTTGTTTTCAGTTTGTCAGATACCCACAACACAGGGAATCCTTTTGAGGGGATGTGGTGTGTAAACATGTATTAATTTATTAATTATTACTATTATTAATCCGCACTCAAATAGCGTTATTTTGTTTTAATCGATTTGAAAATGGAGCCGTGCCTGGCAGCGAAGAGAGGAAACCGAGTAATGGGTTTGTCTACTACTTAGTTGTAGTAGGCGAAAGTGTAGTAGTTCTCTTATCAGCGATGTATTTAAGCGCCCGTGCGATGGCGGGCGGCAGAGGCGGTGGTGTGGGCAGGTGCGCGCCTACAGGCCTGTAGCCGTTCTCATCTGCCGTGTACGTCAGACTGAAATCGCTGCCGTCTTTGTCCTGAAACAATATTTTTTCCGTTGTTAAAATATTTTCATAAAAGTATATGTTTAATACCACATTAGTTAGATAGTTACTCTGCAGGGTTAATGAACCGGCAGGTCGTAGAACAGTAGGTACCGTCACCTGTGGGCACGAGCAATACCAGAGGAGTTGCTACTGCTTTACTTGCCCCTATTGGTAGAATCCACGGAAGATTTTATTAATTTGTAATTGATTTAGGGATAGAAATTGGAATGTTGCCTTGTAAGGACTTGATTGTAGAGCTGACTTAACTGCCATTGTAACTGTAATACAATAATCTTATTAGTAAAATAATGTGACAAAATTTAGAATGAGGAAGAACCTCAATTCCTATCTAACGAGGTTTGGCATCGGTTGCCGAAACTTTCGACGGCAAAAAATAATGTAGTACCGGTCCCATGCCGAGTAACAGAAACCAAAAATATCCTAAGAGTATTATATAATATACCATATTTATACTTGCACACAATATTAAGAGTAATAATATTGAGCAAATTAGTGTTATCCTTAAGGCTATGATCAAAAACATAACTGGTTCGGTCGGTTTCCACTTTTTTAGGAATTGGTCAAGGCTATTGCGTACATATTACGAGTATTATTTCCAAGAGTTTAAATGCCTTAGTTAGTTTATTCAGATAATGCCAGTGATAAACAGTAAATAAGTAGTATATTATGCTACTAACTTATTACAGTGTTCCCTTCGGGGACATTAAACGGAATTGTTTGTGGAATAATAGTTTCATCACATGTATGGTCAATTTTTAACGGATTTTTCCATATTTTTCGGATGTGGGCACGATTGTACATGAAGCTGCGCTAACGTCGCGTGCTGCGGCGTCTGCGCTGCGCTACGTCTATGTAACGCCTACGCTGGATAAACGCTAGTGTGAAGAAGCTCTTACTGTTACTCACTTACTTACGTCATAGGAATAAATTAATAAAGTAGTACCTAAAACAGACTTTTACATTCAAATAGTAATTTAAATGTTTTGACATATCATATTAAAATTAATGATACAATTATGAAAATAAGACTACTATAAATATTGACGATTAATTGAATTGAATAAAATTACTATAATAAGCCGCGTTTTTCCTGACATTGTAAATAAATTATGCAGTAAGCGATAAGGAGTCTGTGTTTCCGCTTAAGGAATGAGAGGTTTTTTTTTTTTTTTAACTCAGGTTATTTTCATATATTTGTGTAAATAGTAGTTTTTACAAAGATGTTACAGGTATTTTATTTAGTTCTTACACTTAATCAATTTGCCATTAA